>JAFIRS010000299.1:667500-862523 GCA_018342105.1 Gonioctena quinquepunctata
GTTGTAGGGAGTATTTGTTATTGCTCTGATAGCCTTTTTTTGCATGCTAAAAATGTTTTTCCATTCTGTGGCGTTTCCCCACATTAGTATACCATGAGAGATTTGGCTCTGAAATAGTCCCATATAGGCCACTCTGCAAATTTCTGTGGAAGCTGTTTGTGAGAGTTTTCTCAATAAAAAAGTTATACTAGCAAGTTTTTCTGATAGAGTTTGGGTATGGTGTTACCACGTTAATTTTGTGTCAAGAAAAAGTCCAAGGAATTTTATGTTTTCTATATCCCCATTGAAATTCCTAAGGGTGAGATCTAGAGTGACTGTTTTGCTTAGATTTAGACTTAGTTGGTTTGATGTGAACCAGGGCATTATTTCTTCGGTTATATTTTGGTTTATAGTTTCTGAGTTTAATGGATCTTGGTGGGAGTGAAAAACAGTGGTGTCATCAGCGTAAAGGATATATTTTGCACAGTTGATATTGCTTGAGAAATCATTCACATATAAAATGAAAAGTAAAGGTCCAATGATTGAGTCCTGAGGAACTCCTGCCAGTATGTTTTGTGTTGAAGATCTAACACCGTTGTGTTCCACCAGTTGTGATCTGTTACTTAAGTAAGCCTCTGTGAAATGGTAAGAGTTTCCCCTGATACCATAGAGTTCAAGCTTACCTAGGAGGATGTTATGGTTGACACAGTCAAAAGCCTTCGAAAGATCGTAGAAGGTAGTTGTTACTATTTCACCCCTTTCGAAGGCTTCTACAATGGTAGTGACTAGTTCTATTATTGCATGGTTGGTGGATAATTTTTCCCTGAAACCAAATTGTGAGGGGTATAAGAAGTTATTTTTATCCAGGTATGAGACTAGTCTATTTTTGTAGGCTATTTCTATAGGTTTGGAGAGAATAGGAATTATTGATATTGGTCTGTGATTGTCAAGAATATTTTCGTCCCCCTTATTTTTAAAGATCGGTATCACCTTAGCGAATTTTAATTTTGTGGGGAAGTCCCAAAGTTCAAAACATTTGTTGATAATAATTTCAAGAGGGTGAGAGATACCTTCACATATGACTTTTAAGAGTTTGTTGCTTAGTCCGTAAATGTCCGAAGCAGAACTATTTGACATGTTTTTTATAATGTTTTCGACTTCTGGGGGTGTAGTGGGGAAGAGAAATAACGATTTTCTGGATCTGTAGATTTGAGGAACTCGCTTAATGGGATCTCTGTCTGTTGAGGGTAGTGAGTCTAAGAGAGCAGTGGAAATGTTTATGAAAAAATTATTAAAATCTTCTGGAAGTATTTTACAAATGGTTTTTTCCCAGTTTTTCCTTCTGGGTTCATTTATGCTGGCGTATTAGTCATTATACAGGGTTAATCGAAATGTTGCATTTACAACAATCTGGGAATCATTTCGTTGCCAAATTCTTTCAAAATACAACTTTTTTTAAGAACCATTCCTTACCTACATTTTGTTTTTCGGTTCATGTCTTTAGGTGCTACTTTTGGTGTCGTGGATTGGCCTATACTGACATCTGTTGGTGACCTATCAATATTGCACGAAATTTCGTGTCATTGCGTTCCACTTCATAAGGTTAAGCTTCACCCCACAAATTATAGGTGTCACTTCTATAATTTTGTGCATTTCAAGTCTTACAATTTGTTATGTGTTTATATCTTTGTGTCTATCAATTCTTCCAGTTCCATCACTCTAATAGTATTTCCTTCGAATTTTTGGCCTTGGCCTGATAATTGAAAAAGATAACTCGCATAACCGCGTCCTTGTTTCCGACATTCCTCCCAAGGTCTCAAACTTAATCAAACCGTCCGTCTAATCCGCAAAAGACAGAAGTCATTATTTCCGCGGAACATATTCTTGCACCCTCCAGGAGGCGTTCCGCCCCCACCCCTCCTCACTGCGGCTCTGAATAATGACACGGCCCCGTAGTGGGGTGCGTAAAGCCTTTAAAGCACCTACAAATGTGTATTTTAATAAGTCTGTCGCTACATAATTTCGAAAGGGTGCTACGAGTTAGATTAAGTGTCAAGCTCATTAGTTGAGATTTGAGCGTTCAGCAGCCGAGTTTGTGAAGTGAGCGTATTATACGGTATCGAGATGAATACATTCCGCAACATGGGCGTAGTCTATTATGGAAATATTAGACCGGATAATTTAGTCATTGCCTGAACATTCAATTTCTCCACGAGAAAAACTCGCTTTTAGAACTTAATATACAGGGTGTTTCTTAATAACCGACGAAACCAAAAAGGAGGTTAGCTAGTCGACGCGTATTTTTTTATGTATGACCACGTATAACTTTTTACTGAGACGTCCGATACCGATAATTCTTTCTTCAGTGGATAGGGTGTACGTCGCAGTTGGTCCCATTTGAATTTAAAAGATGAAATCCACCTCTAAGGGTGGCAAAATGAAGGATATTGATCACTCACCCTCTGAATTCTGGTCCGTTAACCGATTCTATCAGGCATAACTTTGTACTGGGTTCTTCGATTTGGATGATTCTTTTTTTATTAGATAGGGTATACCTCATAGTTGATCATATCTGGATATCGAATGGAATTATCTACCCTTACGGGTAGAAAAATAAGGGATAATTGATTTTTCACAAAAATAATTTATATTAAGGTAGGTGTGGTGAATATGCCCATGCTGGTAATATGCCCACCCGGTGCAATTTTAAAAATTTCAGCTTATTTGCTGATAGAGGGCGGTTAACACTTCAATATTCCGTACTTACAGCACTACGAGCCAAATCTGTGTTTGTTAGTCTCTCCAGAGAGGTTGAAGGGAAGACATACGTTTACGGCGCTATCGATTATAAAAATAAAACATGCGCTTTAATAGAGTGTAGATATTGTGTATGTTTGTTCACAATAACTGTAAGTACAGCGTTTTAAAATACGCCTTTTGACCATTGTTTTAGTATACTAACTTTAATAAAAAATTTAATAAATTACCGTTAACAACTTTTAAGATGCATTTTATGTTTCTTCGCTAATACGCCCATCGTTAAGGGGAGTTGATAATTACTTTTTGTACTCTCAGTACTAAGTGATATCTACCTACCAGTGTAAAGTTTCGAGTTTAATTTTTCAGTTAAATTTTGGGTTTGTTTAGTTTGTTGTCATCATTCAATTTGTTTTTCCAAATAAATATACTTGCTATATAAATATGTTGTTTTGCTCTTGATAAAATTATTCATTGGGCATATTAGGAACATGCCATGGGCATATTAACGACGGGGTTGGTAATATGCCCAGTAAGACCAATTAAAAAAAAATGGTATAGAAAAAATATCAAAGATTAAATCATCCATTACTGTCCAAACATCACTTCTTTGGTTTTGAAGGTACGCTTTCTATAAAAAACCGAATTGAATATTTTGCATTTTTAATTTTCATCAAGGATTTCGCTTAACATGGGCATATTCACTGCACTTATCTTACAACAAATAGTAAAAGTAGATAATCATATTATTTAACTGGTAATAGTTGAACTAAGGTGGGTAAGTAAGCATTTTGGAAGTAATCAAAAAACAAGTAGGTAGTAATTAGTAGATTTCAGCCACAAAAAATTGAAAAATAAAAACTTTTCAACAAAAAATCAAACCGACGAAATATGAAACTGAAAAGTAAAAAATAAAATAAAGCTTCTTAGTCTCAATAACTAAGCTCCTAAACTAATGTGAGTAACTAATTTTGAGTCGGCATCAAACGAACAATCAACGAAGATTATTAAATTACTTCAAAAAATGTCACCGCGCAACTCGATGCCATCATTTTACGCCTTACCTAATTCATTTGCTTGTTTGTTTGGCGCCGACTCAAGATTAGTTACTTACATTAGTTTAGGAGCTTAGTTATTGAGACTACGAAGGTTCATTTTATTTTTTACTTTTCAGTTCAGTTCAGTTCCGTATTTCGTCGGTTCAATTTTTTGTTAAAAAGTTTTTATATTCTTGTTTCTCATTGATCACCAAGCAAAAAAAACTAAATGCTCAAAACTCCTTTATGCAGACGATCTTAAGTTATATAAAGACTATGAAGACTGCATAAATTTACAGAGTGAAATTGATTTAGTATACGACTGGTGCTCCAATAACCATCTGAGTTTGAATATATCAACATGTCATGTTCTATCATTCTCTAGAAAAAAAAATATCGAATTTCCCTATGAGATCAATAATCATCCCATCAGTAGACTAAATGAAATGAAAGATCTAGGTATTACCTTTGATAACAATCTCACTTTCAACCCGCATATAGAACAGACAATTTCATCAGCAAATAGAATGCTAGGCTTTATCATGAGAAATTCAAGAGAGTTTAAAAATATTAGTACAACCATAACACTTTTTAATGCATACATGAGCTCTAAACTCGAATATGGTGCGATAATATGGTATCCTATTTATTACTGTAACATAAATCAAATCGAGACTGTGCAGGAAAAATTTTGAAATATTTATCCTTCAAAACAACGGGTATGTATGCCCAAAGAGGCTCAGACTATTCCATTCTCCTGAATGGAACATATATGTCCCAAAGGTCTTAACTTTGGAACTACAGGTTGCTGAAATTTTGAGAAAAACATATTTTTTTACGAACCTAGATATTTAAGTGAAACGTAGTACACATCTTCCATGCATCAAAAGACATTTTCTGGTGTACAACATAATTTTTTATTCTTGACAGTAGCGTTCGAGCGGGAATTGCACTGAATTATTTAAAAGAAAAAGTAATACACCACTGCGTTTTCTAAAAATAATTTTTGAAATCCTCATTCCTTTCTGAGAAAATCTGGTGTCTTGATTTTTTTCGTTTAACGTACAGTTTTCGCATAAAAAATGAAAGTCATTCATTTACATCTCGCTAGACCACTTGTGGCACTATTTTATCACACAGCGAACGACAGCTCTTCGTCTGGTGGCAAATGGGTCGTGGTTCAACGTATACTTAGTCAAAATTTGATAATCATTAGAAAAATGAAATTGAGCGCCACTAAATTTTTTATGTTACGGAATTTAGAAACCAAAATCATATATCGGTGACAAAACCTAATGAAATAAAAATCGATTACCCCATTGATAGTTTAATGCAAAAAACATGTTTATATCTACAATTATGTACAAAGAAAATTATGTTCTTCAGGAACGAATGTTCAATTATATTCTCCAGGAACGATGATCAATTATAATAATGAAAAAATGTGTTGAAAAAGTAAACTGTCATAAAAAATTACATGGTATGGATAGATACCTATAGTTCTTTTTCCACTTACAAGAGGGTTGATCTTTCAGTCTTCAACGGTATTCAACTGTTGATTTCTTCCCTGTTGGAGGATTGATTAGCTTCTCTGTCTAGGACATACAGGAATCACCTGACAGCAAAACAGGACTATACTTTGGAACTCTCTGGACGGCAGACAGACAAACGATGATAAGAAAAGAAAACAGAATGGAACCAAAAAATGTATCCAAAGATCTAGGTTGTGCTTAACAACTGGTGGTCATGAAGAAACGTCAGCACCATAAACACCAAAGAAACCAAGGAAACCAAGGACCCTGTTGAATAGGATTACTTATTACCCATTCACACACGTGTTGAATTACAAAGAAAAATAGTACAAAATGGCCAGTCTTTGAATCAAAACTGTCGGAAAAGAATACATACCATCTTAATTATCAGTGGGTAAACCAAATCGCAAACATGGAAATGTCCCATCTTCAACATGTAACCAACAAAAGCAAGATAACCTTCATGATGTGCAGGAGAGCTTTTGGAAAAACCTGGGGGCTTAAACCGAAAGCCATGCACTGGCTTTACACAGCGGTAATAAGACCAAGAATAACTTATGGCTCACTCTTATGGTGGCCAAAAACAAATCAAAGACAGGCAAAAATCAACCTTGGGAAAATCCAGAGGCTTGCCTGTCTCTGCATCACGGGTGCAATGAACAGCACTCCAACAGCTGCAATGGAAATCATCCTAAACCTCGAACCCCTTGACTTACATGTCATTGGAGAGGCCAGGATGAGTGCATACAGACTGAAACAAACGAAAAACTGGAGAATCCGAACAACTGGACATACCAGAATCACTCATGTAACCAACATCGAAGAACTCGAAATGATTTCAGATTACATGCAACCCCTATACTCATTCGAAAAACCATTCGAAACACGAATTGATGAATCTGGATGGGCCCCGAGTATAGAATCACAATCAACTGCGGACATAGTCTGGTATACAGACGGTTCAAAGACAGTTGAAGGAACGGGAGCAGGAATACATGGGGTAAGGCCAAGAAGGGATTACATAATACCACTTGGTAAATACTCCACGATATTCCAAGCTGAAACACATGCTATCATGGTATGCATTCAGAAGAATCTAGAAAGTGGTTATAGGAAAAAACACATCTACATTCTATCTGACTGTCAAAGTGCTATCAAAGCACTCAACTCTACACAGATAAAGTCCAAACTGGTCTGGGACTGCCTCCAGAACCTCATCGAGCTGGCAAAACACAACAAGGTAACCTAGATGTCGGTGCAATGGTCAAAGAAGCATTCAAGGCAACGTCAAAGCGGACCAGCTAGATAGACAAGCAACAGAAACGCCATTAACAGGGCCAGAACCTGCACACGGATTAGCAAAACCGATGCAGGACCCTGATCGCCGAGTGGATAAAAGAAGACACCAACAATATTGGGATCAAACTGTCGGGCAAATACACAGCAAAGTCATGGTAGGGCATCCAAACCGGACCCTGACGGCTGACCTTCTGAACCTGAACAGAACGAAGGCTCGTATAATAATAGGTCTGTTGACTGGACACTGCGGCCTAAGAAAACACCTAAACACCATGGGAGTACGCAGGGAAACCGTGGAGTGTAGGCTGTGTGATGAAGAGGAGGAAACAGCCTCTCATATCATCTTCGACTGTGACGCCCTAAGTAGTAGGCGACACAGAACCTTTGGAGAGATCAGCCCGGAAACAGGCATGAATCCGAAGAACCTTATCAACAGGCTTCTTAACCTAATTAAAGGCACAAACCTGTTTGAATGAGGAACCACTGACGACAGAGTGATACAATAGACCCTAGCTGGTCGCAGTGTCAAGGGAAGCTAAGTGCCAACCCTGTCTCTGGCTCGTCAGTCTCAAAAACCAACCAACCAACCCATTAAAATCATTTGCCAGACATTTCGTCAATTCAAAACGAGACTTTCTCTCATGACGGTCGATGGCGAAAAGGAATGATTTTTAATCTGAAAACTTTTTCTACCCCAAAAAAATCGGCACAGAAACGTACTTGAAAAAACTTCAAATCTGGACTCGATATTTCTCTCTCTATCTTTCATACTGAATGTTGGAACATTGGACGGATGATGCATATCACCGTACAATCGGGCGACAACCAAGGGTCATAAACAAATGAGAGGTGAAATCAATCAAGAAAATGACGTATCTCCTTTTTGATGCACTGGATAGTATATCTGCAAGGTCGATCAGCTGATTGTTGACAGAACTGAAAGACAAACCCTCCATACAACATAATTAACAAACTACAAGTTCTGAAAACAAAAATAAATACTGACAATGTCACGGCAATAGTAATATATACAAATCTAGAGAAAATAAAAAAATAACAGGTAGGTGAATACAACATTATTTCTGTTACTATTCGGTAAATATACAGTGAGTCAGATATAACTAAGACATTTTCCCTTTTATGTTCAGGACTGACCTAAATGGAATTATTGTTCAGTTCAGGATTATGAGACATTTTCGTACACTTGTGCATTCTCCAAAAAAAATATAGACTTTGATGGCAAACAGTAATCGCTGAACAAATAGGTGATAATAAACCATATTAGATACTGTGCTATGCAAATATAAAATCAAACAAATAGCATGTATTTTACCATCAGAATAAAATAATGCTATACGGGAAAAAACAATTTATGACACTTCAAAGAAAAATTTATTGTGGAGAATAATTTTTAAACGGTAATGTTCTAAAATTAAAGTAACGCACAAAAAATAAATTAAATCAAATGTTCAAAATGTGTACCTCCTGCAAATATGCATGCCTTTGCTTTTTTTCACATGGACTCACGTACTCTTTGGAAAATGCCGGGACTGTTTCTAACAGTTTCGCAATAAACTATGATGCGATTTCTCAACTGCTCTTCAGTTTGAATGGATGTGCTGAAAACAAATGATTTAAGATGACCCCACAGGAAATAATCTGATCCATTGAGGACCGGGCCATACCTGTGGTATTCCGCCAGCGATTATTGTAATTTTGGTTTAAATATTCACGCGCCAGAGCACTGAGCTGGGTGCCGAGTGCATGAACCAGAGTCGATTTCTTACTAAAATGAGAACATCTTCCATCACAGCTGACAATTCTTCTTCGAGAAACTGCCGGTAATGGGGAATTCTCCTTCAGACAATAATAAAGTATTTTTTATGAAATATCTTTGAAACGACGCATTTTAAACTTATCATCTAAACCTTTTTGCCAAAAAAAATATTTCAAAAAAGAATAATAAATATGGGGATTTGAAATTTGAAGTGCTTCGTTTCTATTTCACTATTTGGCAACATCGACTGCAGATTTCATAGATAATAAAGGACAACAAATTCGTTACGTTGATAAGGTAAACAAAGATGGATATATTTTGATCAGGTTAGAAACGTGCCATTCTGCTTATTTCTGTTCCATGCACCGCAAAGGAGGCAACGACCAAGAAATAAAGGAAGAGAACTCAGTTTTTAAGGGTTATGTTTACATTTGGCTTGTAAAGTTGTTGAACTAAAATTTATATTTTGCCTTGGATTGTTTTTTTCTAAGAACAGTTTAATTTCTAAATTACATAAACATTAAGTGTACATAATGCTGTTAAATCTCTGGAAAATTCGGACATGTGGGTACAAAACACACTTTCTTCATAACTACTGATAAATCCTGTGGATAAGATAGATATCACTCAAAATTATGATTTATTTTCTTATATTTATTTTTGTTGTACCTACCCTGAATTGATGAAAAATATTATTCGTTAATAACTTAAAACAATTCAAACAAGTACTCTTTACAAGCCATAAAGTATAAACAAAAAGTTGAGTTATGTTGACAAATAACACGTGTAGTTGTAGTTTGTAAAAGTAGAGACAACAATAAAAAAATGTATGTTGTTCTTCTTCTAGCATACTAGGCGGTGTTGCCAATTTGTGAACTAGAAACTAGAAAATAAAATTGAAAACCCCATATTTGAGAAATTAATTTAGATAGTTTTTCTGCAGCTAATTTGAAAAATTTATAAATGAAACTCATAATCATCAAGTTTAAACTTGCATTTGCTGTAGTAACCCAGAAGGAGCAGAATTTCCCATTATGCCCATTCAAACTTCGCATGAAGAAAATAGAGCCCAATTAAATAATCACCACATATTCCAGCCCACACGTTAACGGAAAACTGCTCGTGGTGACGGGATTCCAAGACTGCATGTGGGTTTTCTTCAGTCCAAAAATGATTATTGTGAAAGTTTCGGATGGAGTTTCTGTAGAAATTGGCTCCACCGGTGAATTAAATTTCAATATCAAATAATGGATTTTCATTGGCAAAAGTTCATCCGTACCTAATGGATATGGTAGGGAATTAATAAAAAGTCATGGAGAATTTTCCAAACGAGAATATGTGAGATATTCAAATTGTTCCCAATTATTCATGTATTTAATTCGGGATCAATTGAATTCAAAACCGCTACCTCAATTTCTGGTGTTCTTACATCTTTTAGATGATTGTTTAGTTCGAAATTTCGTTTTTCGCACAACCTTCCATGAATGTTTGAAAATGTTTTAACAGTTTCTCAACACGGTTTTAGAAAAAACAACGAAATCATCCACATGCCATTTACTGAATTGTGTTAATACTTCCTGAGATAAAGTATGCTGTGTCACTTATGTTTGATTTTTCAAAGACTGCCTAAACATAAATTTCATATGGATAAATCTTAGTTATCTGGGTATAAGAGGAAATGGTATATTCTGAAATGGTTCGAGTCTTATCTTTCCCACAGAAGTATTGTTATCAAATTAGAACAGCAACTATCCAATGAATACAGACTTCTCTCGATGTTCCCCATGGATCTGTATTGGGTTCCTTGATTTTTCTTCTTTTCGTAAACGATATTCTCAATCATATAACCGCAGGGCAAGTAACAATGTTTGCCGACGACACAAAATTTAGAATCTGTGGAAAAACCCTTGAAGAACATAGAAAAGGCTCTAGATGAAATGGAAAATGATGCCATAAAAATCGACTCATTTTAAACACTGATGAAACAGTCTAGATAAACTTCCATCTTCCATGTGAAAAAGTCAGTTCCAAAGACCTTTTGTGAAGGTTTAACATTCAATTACAATGTCAAGGGACTCGGGACATGGCTTGATTCAAACCTTAGTTTCTCCTTCCATATAGACTCTCTCTGCGAACAACTCAATAAAGCATACTATGCAATTTTCCAGGTGAAACCAATTAGGGTTGTTGAACTTATACTTTTGCGTTTGCGTATAGCCATTTATCAAATAACATTGTAACATGGGAACTGGCAACTGAATATAAAGGAGTCTCTACCTACCAAAAAGAATTATTATACCACTTACAGAGACTCATGTAAGGCCGTTTTAAAAAAACAATATATTCTGCCCTTCCATTCTATTTACATTTTGAAATGAATTACGTTTGTGAAAAGCAACATTTCTGACTTCAAAGTGTTGGCAAATCATCACAACTTCATCAAGAAGTTTTATGTATAAGCATAAAACCGCAACGTTTAGAAAGTTCATTTTTTACAATTACTTATCTCTTCATAACAACCTGCCGAGATTTTTGAAAGATACCAGTAGCTACAACAATTTTGAAACTGCAACAAAAATATCTCTTGGAAAATTGTTATTATTCAGTAGAAGAGTTTTTAACATTGGAATTCAAACACTGGATGTTCAACAATTGAGCATTTTAATGTGTAATTGATAATAATAATATACTTTATTGTCATTAAGAATAAATCTTGTGGACAAGGCTTGTAAAAATAAATATAAATGTAAATATAGAAATATAAAATGTAAATATAAAAACACTCACGAAAAATTAAAGTTAGAGCATACACTATAAAGTTCAACATGGTTAATTGTGTAGTTTTGTTTAAAAATATTATCAAAACTTATATAATACACATATAAACCTATACATTTATATAAAATATTACATAAATGAACACACCTATTACACTAAACAAACAGACATATATATCCAAGCAAGAATATAAACAGAAATCTTATATAACATATATTCAAATATGCACGTAAATTTATCATTATAGAACTCTTGCAAATTATAATAGGGTCTATCAGCCAGAAATGTTTTTACTCTTGTTCTAAACTTTTTGTTGGTCAAATTTGCCTGTCTTAAATCTGAGGGCAAGTGATTAAACATCTTGACCCCATTGTAATAAATAGAATCCCTGACCAAATTTGTTAAAGGAATTGGAAATTTCAACGCGGTGGAACGGGTGTTATAAGAATTGCACGAAGCCTCGAATAGGGACATATTTTTGTAAATGAGACAAACCGATTCCAAAATGAACAAAGCAATCACTTTTAAAATCTTTTCCTCAACGAATTTGTGTCTGCACGAATCATGAGGTTTAATCTTACACATATACCTGATAGCCCGTTTCTGCAGTACTAATACAGTCAGAAGTACTGATGAATTGCATACTCCCCAAAACGGTATTCCATAACGTAGGTGATATTCTGAGAGGGTGTAATACACCGTTCTGGCGGTTTTAATTCCCAAATTAATTGAAGTTACTCTCACTGCCTAACATCCAGAAACTTTCAAGATGCTTGATATGTTCAATAAATTTGAGTTTATTGTCAATGTGAATACCTAGAAATTTAGTTTGAGTCTCGTTCTTGATCACTAAGTTATCACCAATTGACAGGTCATCACGAGCACATCTGAATGATATAATGTTTGTTTTAGTGATATTGAAGGATAACAAATTGGCATCACACCACTCCTTGATTTTTTTCATATCAGTAGATATTGCATTGTGTAAATCATTTGAGTTTTTGTTTTGTCATCAGCGAAAAGAGTGAATTTTCCAGAAATGCTCAAATTTGCAAGGAGGTAATTGACATATAATAAGAATAAAATGGGTCCTAAAACTGATCCTTCTGGCACTCCACACATAATATCCTTTTTTTCTGAAAGTCCTGTTGAGCGTCATTTCTCTGCAACCGTATTTGTGAATTTTTCTTAACAAGATCTTACGATCAACGCAATCGAACGCCTTCGATGGATCACAAAAGACCGCAGCATCTACATTACCAGAATTCAACTTTGAATAAATATCATAAAGAAATGAAAAGATGGCATCGTGCGTATTTTTATTGCTTTGAAAACCAAACTGGCTTTCACTTAAAATATTGTGGCGTCTTAGGAAATTAAGTTATCGTTTTTAATTGTATTCTAAATTACTTTCGAATAGGGATTGCTGGAATACAGACCGCCACTGGGATGTTCCTAATCTCCAGTTCGAGGAATGCATGAAGTAAACACGATTTCGCTACACTCTGTGGGAGGTAGCAAACAAAATTATTCGGAAAGTTTCCAGAAGCAATTTTCATGTGAGTTTGCTGGTCTAACAAATGAAATAATAAAGTCTAGGAGAACCGAGACCACTGTCTGTTACATTCACGGTTCATCAAGCTCTTTTCAGGAAGTCGACTGATGACCGCATTCAGTGCGCTGATTGTGGATTCCCGCTGCAGAAGAGGGAGCTGATGAGTGATGGAGTATCCTGGGATATCACAAAAACTCAATTAAGTTCGAAGAATCGAAGGAGATTTTCTCGGCTGGTTCTTGTCGGGATTACGCAGTGCCGGTCTTGAACTTTCTCAGCGCCCTGGAATGAAAAATAATCGAGTTTTCGTTTTGTAATTCGCTTTGTCATCAAACGAGGAGAAATATAGAACTCCGCCGAATTCCAAATCAATTCGAAGACGGTATTCAATTCGAAATGTGGTAATAATTATGATAATGATATATGGGCTTTACGCGTCGACTTGAAAATGTATACACTATTGAGAGAGGGAAAAGGTACCCAAATAGACATATACAAAGCACAGACATATATGATACAATATTTTAGTATCTTCTGTAAGAAAAAAATTATGTTGAGCTATCAATTCGGAAAGCAACAGTGAAGTCAACAGTAACATCATTTTCAGAATTGTTCTAGAAGTGGATGAGTAGGGCATCGTGATTGATGAACAACTAGGTGGCAATAACATTACCTATAGTGATTATTAGTCTATCTCTTGGAATACAATATGCTGTAATTTTTATATCCATTGGAGAAATGAATTTATATATATATATATATATATATATATATATATATATATTGTAATATAATGATAATATAACAAATTATTTTGTTATTATTTCGCCCCACGTTTTGGGTGCCAATTGTAATATAATGATAATTTGCAAATATAATTTGTATATATAAATTGTTGTTATAAAATGAAGATTGCTAATAATTTCCGCTCTTCTTTGTGAGCCAACTTGTTATGATATAGATAAGTATTTTCGCCCTGTATAATATATTGCAATGTAATAATAATTGCTAGCTAACGTCACTGTTCTCTCGTCACGTTGCTGCCAATTGTTATCACTTTCCTTACCACAGCTAAGCTCAGTTGGTACGCCTCTTGTCTCAGATAGCCGGTTCAGGCAATTGAGCCACTAGCCACTGCTTGATGTCAATTTCTATTCAGTGTTTATAAATACGATTGCTGATAATTGTGGAAAATAAGCAACAAAGTATCAAAAAGCAATTATTTCCTTTATTCAGGAAAACTTAAATTTACCTGGCCTACGATCGATAACTTATTCTAATGTCAATCTACAAATTTTCATGGATAATCATGAGAAACAGGTCATGGATAAATAGACACAACCTCACTTTTACCTTGAAAATGAAATTTTCTTCAATAGTTCAAATTCAAATGAAATAAAGTTCTTCTGATGGGATATGAGTTATTAGTGAAATTGTTCAGTTCGTGATGTGCACTAGGAAAGTTTATACCTGTCGCTGGAACTGTCGCTGTTCAATATACACCCAGAATTTGGATTCCCTCTGAATCCAATGCTCTCAGGAACTCCAATACCAAAAAGAAGGAACCATACAAATTCAGAAATCAGGAATATTTGTATATGGTGTACAAATAAGGTAATGTTGGTTTTCTGCTTATAATGTTGAAATTATTGAATTTTTCTTTCTCCCCCAACAAAACGTGGCATTCGTTTTCAAATTATTTTCAATCTCCTTCTGGCTTTGTTTTCCGTCTCCTGGATACCAATTTTCCTCATTCCTTCTGATTTGAATTTTTGAATTCGCGCACTATATTGTCACATTTTCACTGTTTGGGGTTATTTGTCAAAACTTATCAATACAACTATTT
Source organism: Gonioctena quinquepunctata (assembly GCA_018342105.1). NCBI lineage: Eukaryota > Metazoa > Arthropoda > Insecta > Coleoptera > Chrysomelidae > Gonioctena > Gonioctena quinquepunctata. The sequence goes on from JAFIRS010000299.1 coordinate 682,061, forward strand.
TTCCTTTTTTACAGACTATGTACAATTTTCAGTAATAATTGTCTCTACATTTTCGTTCTTATTTTCTCACAATTTCAAATCCTACATTTGACCATACTGTTCCCTGATTGGCTATTGTCATCAAGAAGTTTGCTGTTCTCCCATTGGCTACTTTTAGTTAGATACAATTTCATATACTGTATGTTTCAAGCTTATAATTTTGTGGATCACATTTTATTCAGGATGATTTTGTAAATCTAAACTTTTTGTTGTCTTTTGAGCAATTACGGTTGTAATCATTATGACAGTGTATGAAATTGATTGTATTATAGTATTTGGATATTTTTATCTACTCATATTATACAGAGGCTTAATAAAGGAAATAGAACTTCAAAAATTATGTAAAAACAATCTCTTGAAACTAATAGCTATTAAGTAATTATTCTTTTTGTGAGTTTTTTCCTTTTAATATATATAACTAGTTTTTATTAATAAAATATATATATATATATATATATATATATATATATTGTTATGGTAGGAAATGTTGTTAAATAATCAAACTTATAATTATTATTATTTTTATTATCGTCGTTAATGCTATGTTATTTTACAATTTTCTTTACCTTTTTCACTACTATAGAAACTTATACTATGCTCTAGTCGATACATATGTATGGAGAGGGCATTCCTGAAGTAGTGCTGTTATCAAAAGTATATGACCAACCAAATATCTAATGAAAATCCACAATTAAATCATGTCAGAATTGAAATTTACAGCAAACATTGAATTAAAGCAAGATCAACGGATATATAAGTTTTGAACATCCTGTATGACAATTCACATAAACAGAAAACCCACCAATGGGATTCGAAAGAGTTTGTGTGGGAAAAGTGATGATATACAATAAAATGTAATGGCAGAAATTGAAAAAATAAAATTTTATATGAATTTGTAAATAGTACGTAAGAGTTAGAATTAGATATAATTCATAAAATCATTAATATTAATCAGAACAGCAAATAATTAGGTAGGGAGTGATACAAAATTGGAAATCTATGAAAAAATAAAAATTTGTGAGTGTTACCATGGGATGAGGATAACAAGTTTGGGGAGATTGAAGAAAGTTCAAAAAGTTAAGCCACGTAGAACATTTTAAAAGAAGCATTATAGATAATACAAGAAAACCTGTTATTAAAAATTCCCGAACGAGAAAAATTTTTGAAAAGCAGAACTGAAGAAGTGAATAGTCAATAAAAATTCCACCTACCTGGTCTAGAGGATAAATCTTGGAAGGAGAGCAAGTAAGCTGTCATTGAGATCCCAGAAATACGTCCACGGGATTGGAAACTTCAACAGAAAAGCAGCCACAAGGTATTCAATAACTGAACTCATCAAAGTGCAACTTTTCACAGTAAACCAATAACTTTGCGTGCCTAAATCACTGGTTACTTTGTTTTAGGTTGAACTTTCATATCAAATTCCATGTCAAAGGACTGATAATAAGTTCAAACTTTCTTCTTCAATACTTTCATTGTCACAAACATCCAAACTGCACCATTTTATGTCATTAATTGCTAGTATAAGGTAGCTATCGCAGAGTAGGGTATTTATAAGTTTTGATTTGAATAAAAAACCAAGCAATTTGATTATTCTCTGCAACTGGTGTTTATTTTTCAATTTCTAAACTCCACTGAACAGCTTTTCTTATCGAATCGTTAGGGCCAGGTCGGCAATACAGATCGCAGGAATCGACTGCTGAGAAGGAGTGACTCATGTTCATAGGCGTACCTGACTAAGCTGGGATAAGGTAAAAGAAGTTGAAAATGAGAAAGGTAACATAACATAGCCGGAGTTTTTATTTGTTATGATAGGGATTCAGAAATTATAATCTGTGAAATAAATTCACCAAAAATATATACAAATTTAAAATCATATAAACAACCAATCATAACAATATATATATATATATATATATATACAACAAGGACATCATGGTGTAGTTTGGAGCTACTTTGCTGAACGTATTGAAACATATTGAGTTAGATAAAAATAAATCGGTACTTTGTGTGTTTCCTCATTTAGCGAAGGCCTTCGATACTATGGACCATAATATTATGATCAACATACTCGAAGACCTTGGCTTCCGAAGTTTTGCACTCGATCTCTTAATTCACACCCTAGGAACAAAATTCAATATGTCGAGGTGGATGACTCATTGAGCTAAGCTCCTATGTAAAATATGGTGTACCACGAGGCACTGAGATGATAGAGCCCTCCTTGAAAAGGCTGTTCAACGCTTGTTTCATTTTCGGTCACATATCGAAAGCCTGGAGTGAGGCTGCAGCGGTGTTTCTACCAAAGACTGGGAGACGTCCGGCAGACGTACCAAAGTCTTATCGCCCCATTAGTTTCGCCTACTTTCTAGTTCATACCGCTGACATGTTATTCTTACTGGACTGCCAAACCAGTGTGTACGCAGACGATACTAAAATATTTGGAAATCCGCTAACGGAAATCCAATCTGACCTGGATAAAATAAACCAATGACGTCGACTGGTTCATCCCGCTGAATATTGACAAGTGCTCGATCTCACATTTCGGTAAAACAAACCCGCAACTCACGTACAACGTAAGCGACAATCAGCTAAAGTCCGGGAACACACAGTTCTGGGTGTCACTGTGACTAGTGATTTAAGTTGGTCACAACACGTTTTGAACATCGTGAAAAAGGCAAACAAATAACTTTATCTCCTCGAGAAAACCTTCACGAATCCTACACCTGAATTGGCAACGAGACTATACGCAACATACGTGAGACCCACGCTCGAATTCGTCGCACCAGTATGGTCCCCCTGGCTCGTGAGAGACAGAAACTCCCCTAAAAGGATTCACCGCCTTCAAGGTCATCCTTATAAAATTAAAAAAGACTAAGTCCGTACATCCCATAGAATGCATTTCATATCGAATAGAGTCTTCGAAGACTGGAACAAACTCCCAATGGAAGTAGTGTGTGCACCAACGTTTATCTACATTCAAATCAAGACTTGATTCGTTGTGCCTTTGACATTAATAGACTTGTTGATTTTTTTTACATACATCCTCGATTTGTAAACAGTGCTATAATAGGCTATGCCTCTGCACTTATTGTTTATGATAATAATAATCATAGACTGTTATATAAGAAGTGAAATCCTCTTGGACAGACCGCTTCACAAAAAAGAGTTCACCTAACAAACAGGCAAATCAACGAATAATGTTCTACAATATATAATATATATATTTATATATATATATATATATATATATATATATATATATATATATATATATATATATATATATATATATATATATATATATAAATATATGAAAGAGAGGAATATCGAGGGGACTGTTAAAAACAAAATGGAAGGAATTCAATGAACATAGCCCTCTGTGTTAACCGTAGACACGTGTTTTGGGCTCTCGGCCCTCATCAGTACGGTGGAGAAGTGCAAGGATGAACAACACTTGGTAGCAAACGACAAATCAACGGAGTCAACAAACAGAAGCCAGCCGCCAATTTGTGGATTTGGTCAGCAGACCCTGCATTCCAGGGCAACAACCAACGTCACCACGGAGGCAGCTATAGCTACGTGACATCCTTCCATTTTGTTTTTAACAGTCCCCTCGATATTCCTCTCTTTCATATTATATTCCTGGACTCGGATGTCACGCAGGTAGCTATAGCTGCCTCCGTGGTGACGTTGGTTGTTGCCCTGGAATGCAGGGTTTGCTGACCGAAACCACAAATTAGCGGCTGGCTTCTGTTTGTTGACTCCGTTGATTTGTCGTTTTCTACCAAAAAAGTAAACTCTTTAAGGTTTATCCAAGCTTTCGGAAATGTTTATTTCCATCATCAGGGAGCCTACAATAGATGAAAAAAACCATTACTAATACATATTCAAGTGCGAAATATTATGCTACTCACAACTTTGTTGAGGTTGGTTTCAATGATGTTGAACATATTCATCTAACTAGTGATACAAAAGAAAAAAAAGCGTAGATCAAGGAATAAAATGAAGTTTAAAATTACTACTGCCACATTAGCATTGTTTACAATTATATAAATAAAAATGTGTACTCTATGTGGTGTGACAATTGGTATGTGGGTGTTAGGGGTAATCACTAAAAAGCACAAAATAAAATAATTAATAAAAAAAAACTTTTTAAAAACAAGCTTTTATTCAAATACCCTAAAAAGTACAAAATAATTGATTTGGATGTGTGACGTAGGTTATTCCGTAAGTTATAGATTCAAAAGCTTGTCGCATCTGTATTCGAAATGAAAACTTTGCACGACAAGCTCTTGAATCTAGAACTCACAGAATAACCTACGTCACACATCTAAAGCAATTATTTTGTACTTTTTAGGGTATTTGAATGAAAGCTTGTTTTTAAAAAGTTTTTTTTTAATAACTATTTTATTTATTCTTCAAATGGTTTGGTTGGGATTAGGATCAATGTTATTGAGGAAAAACTATTTCTTTCTTGCCAACGTTTCGAATAATGATAAATTCATCATCAGGGCTCTGTTATCAATGAGTTTACAATTGTTTTTGAGAAAAGTTGAATATGGTAAAATAATAAAAAAATATAATAAAAAAATGCCCTCAAAATATTTGAACATTTCCAGGTGTTTAAAATATAAAAATGTTTTTAATTATAAAATGTAATCCTTCTATATCTCTTCTGGTATTTACACTATCTTGGTGAACAAATTTGAAATTCTTGAGATCTTCCACAGTTTTCACTCAAAACTAAAATTTACTTTAGAAGAAGAAAACAACTTTTCTAGACATAAAATACATTAAAACCCCAAACAACGTCTTGAAATAATATATCATAAACCAACTTTTTCAAGAGATTTTTACCACAACCTATTTCCAACATAGAATAAATATCATAAAAATTTAAAAACTGGAGCACTCAAAACTCAAACCCGGAATACCACTCAAAAAAAAATCTTGAACAAATTAAAAAAATTCTATTGAAAAATAATTACCCTCCATCTTTGACTAACAAAATTCTTCAAGATAACAAGCCATCTAACAAAACTAACAATCAAATGATATAATGATAAAATATAACAAAATACCATTCATAAGAAATCTCTCTGAATGACTTGCAAATATTTAAAATGAAGAACAATCTAAAATTATTGGAAAAAGATTCTTTTCACGTCAAAAAGAAAAAACTTCCACTGATCTACAATCAAATGTTGTATACGAAATTAATTGTAACAATTGCACAAAATGCTATGTGGGTCAAATAGGACGTTATTTGAAAAAACGAATATCTGAACATGACAGGGACACAAGAAAACTGAATGTGAATAATCCTACAGCATCAGTGGAACACACTAGTTACAATCTCAATTCCTTTGATTTTATGAATCCTACCATTCTTGATAAAAAATCCTATTTGTCTAAAAGACTTATCAGCGAAATGATACAAATTTTTCACCAAGATAGTGTAAATACCAGAAGAGATATAGAAGGATCAAACACGGCATATTTCAACCTGATAAGTCAGCTACCGACATGAATCGTTATCAGTATAGGTTTTTTGACCACCACTGTTTTGTTTTTTTCCAACAACATAAAAAAAATCTCATAGATTCACAGCCACTCTCGGGATTTTAACTCAGTTTCATTTGTCTTTAGCTAAATGTGGAATCTATTGTGCCGAAAATGTTTGTTATTCACGTGTCTAGAATGTCTTTTTTTATTTATCATTGTTTTACTGTGTCCACTCGGAAAAACTAATATTTGGTGAGTCTTCTTATATTTTATAATTGAAAACATTTTTATATTTTAAACCCCTGGAAATGTTACAATATCTTGTGGACATTTTTCTTATTTTATTTTTTCTATTATTTCACCATATTCAACTTTTCCCAAAAAGAATAGTAAAGCAAAACTCATTGTTACAGAGCCCTGATGATGAAATTATTAAAGTTCGAAACGTTGGCGATAAATCAATAGTTTTTCTTCAATAACATTGATCCTTATCCCAACCAAACCATTTGACGAACATGTCTGTGGGTCGCCATAATTATTTTTATTGCTATTCAGGTGTTTGTGGTGAGCAGAACAGTGGTGTGATGTGTGTTTTCTGGGTACATTTATACAGTGCCCGTCTAAAGTCCGTCCCCCTTACTAATTTTTGAACCACCAGGTATATCGCAACGAAATTTGGAGGGCTCAAATAGGAGATGAGAATCTACTTTTTCATAGAAAAATCACAGCTAAAAGTTTCAAAATGGCGGCTGAGCGCCATCTTCAATAATTTTTTTGAATAGAACACCCCGTATATTATTCCATTTTTGAAATCTGCTCATAATTCTCAACAGTTTTCTCCAATACACTTTACTCCTAAATTCAATTGTTTTCGAAATATTAACGTTTGAAAAGTGACATTCCGGTTTAGAATGAAGTATGGATTTTGTTTACTTCCGGTAAAACATTTTGCTAACTAAACGTTGTTATTAATTTGTAGTTAAATCTTTTAATGAATTCGACTGATAAGAAGCGTAAAGAGAGTTTATTAAGGATAAACAGTACCGCTTACCAGAAAAGCTCGAAGCCTACGAATGTGTTCTGTGAATTCACAATCAAAACAAATTAGTTAGCTGAAAAATTATAATTTATTTTTGAATAACACTTTTATTTAACCCCAACAATTATTTCATCAAGTGTTCAATGTGGCCCCCTCCTAAATCTTGACAATAAAGTGCCCTATATAGCTTATCTCACGTTGATGAAAGTCTATTCATCTATTTCTTCACATGTATCTATTATTCTGCGTTCCAACTCTTCTATTATCTGGCATTCAGTGGCGTAGATTATTGACTTCAGATACCCCCAAAGGAAAAAGTCTAGAGGTGTGAGATCCGGAAATCTTGGCGGCCATTCTGTTCTTCCCCTGCGACCTATCCATGCCCAGGGAAGTTTGTATTGAGGAACTCTCTAGCCATGCGATCGGAATGGGGAGGTTCCCCATCCTGCTGGAATATGATTTCACGATTTTCAAACTCTTCCTGATTGTTTGATACCATTTGTCTAATTCGAGATTCAATTTCAGTTTCTAAAAGATTTCTGTAAAGAACTCCTATGAGTTTGCCTCTGCTGAAAATCGGCCCAACAACGCGATTGCCCAAAATCCCCGCCCAAACATTCACCTTTTTGGGAAACTGGGTATGTCCCTCTCTGAAAATATGCGGATTAGTATCGCTCCAGTATCGTACATTCTGTTTGTTGACTTTTCCATTAAGAAAAAACGTGCATTCGTCTGCGAAACACACACGTTTTAGGAAGCCCCGTTCTCCTTCAATTGTTCTTGTTAACCACTCACAAAATTCAACCCTCCGGTCTGGATCATCCTCCGTGAGAGCATGCAGGATTTTCATTTTATAGGGATGAAACTTTCCTTTTTTTAGGACTCTTTGGACACTTTTTGAACTCACTCCACAGGGTTCAGCAACTGCAGACGTCGACTGAGTCGGATTGATAACCATTTCAGCATCAATTTCTACTTTTTTTTCTTCTGAAAGAGGCGGTCTTCCTGGTCTTGGAGCATCTTCCAGCGTACCAGTTGCTTGGAGCTTATTCAAAAGTCTGCGCAAATATAACCTCGAAATAGTATTCTCGGGAAATCTATCATCAAACATACGGACTGCTAGATGATAATTTCTTCCAGCTTCTCCAAATATCAAAACTGCTTCAAATTTATCGTCTAAACTACTTACTTACTACATAAAAGGATGTAGGCCCTCAACGGACTATTTGACAGTTAGCAGTGTAGTTTGACAGTAAACAAGATGTTACCGCGACAACGATTTTTTCCAATGCAAACTTGATTGAAAGCAACATTAGTGTTTCTGGTTGGGTTTGAAATGACCAAAATATCACTTTTCAAACGTTAATATTTCGAAAACAATTGAATTTAGGACTAAAATATATTGATGAAAACTATTGAGAATTATGAGCAAATTTCGAAAATGAATTAATATACGGGGTGTTCTATTTAATTTTTTTATTGAAGATGGCGCTCAGCCGCCATTTTAAAACTTTTAGTTGTGATTTTTTTCATGAAAAATAAGTTTTTTATCTCCTATTCAAGCCCTCCAAATTTCGTTGCGATATACCAGGTGGTTCAAAAATTAGTAGGGGGGAACGGACTTTAGACGAGCACTGTATATGCAGTGGTGAACATGGCATATTGGGGACCATTCGAATAACGTGAAAGAAAAAATCTATGGTCGGCATAAAAGATCAAAGCGGCGAATCCTGTTATATTTCTTTCGGTTTTTTCAGCTTCGTAAACACTATACGAGGAGGATAAGTAATAATAACAATATTATTTTCATCATATAATATATACAGAATAACAATTGATCAGAAATGAATAGATGACAAAGGCAAAGATCAATAATTGAGAGGTAACCTGTCAAAGATTGTTCTTCCACTTAACCTTAGAAAGTAGAATAATTTGTTAGAGTTCTCTACGGAAATTGTTTATTGATTAAACACAATATTTCCAGTGCATTGCATATCAAATCTCATAGTTATATGGTGTTTTTGTTTTCAATACTTTATAGTAGTATTCAGTTAATGAAAAATTTTCTACAAGTTTGTTTCTTGCCTGTTATGGACGGCCCTGCGTTGGAATTCCGAAGCGATTCGTTTCTCCAGTTTTCCTGGCGTTTTTCTCATTCTCTCTATTGACAAAGATAATATTGAACGTTCTTGTGGACTAGTAATGACTGTTTACACAGCGAATGTTATTATAACTCATTTTATAATTTCAAGAAGGATCTCGCAACTGTCTTCTGTGGATGGCACAGCTTTTGTTTACAGAGAAAACTCATTTGAATGAAAATGTTCGAATATCATAGGAAGTCGAAAACTTGAGTTTTATTGGGCTTGGGGGAATTGAAACAAAATATGAATTGTTTGCTCAGAATAGTTTGTGAATAATGAACATTTTGATGAATATAATATGGAAGCGAAGATTCCTATGTGCTAAGAAAGACTGAGGTAGGTTTATATAAAGGGTGAAGTTGTGAGTGTTGGAGAAAAAATTGGTATATCGTCCTCAGAACCCAAAAATACCATCAGCCTGAAAGTTTATATATATATGTATATATATATATATATTGTAATGTAATGATAATTTGCAAATAAAATTGTTGTTTATAAAATGAAGATTGCTAATAGTTTTTCGCTCTTCTTTGTGAGCCACTTGTAATGATATAGATAATTATTTGTGCCCTGTATAATATATTTTGCAATGTAATAATAATAATTGCTAGCTACGTCACTGTTCTCTCGTCACGTTGCTGCCAATTGTTATCATTTTCCTTACCACAGCTAAACTCAGTTGGTACGCCCCTTGTCTCAGATAGCCGGTTCAGGCAATTGAGCCACTAGTTAATGTCAAATTTCAATCTATTCAATGGTCACAAGTATGATTGTTGATCATGTAGAAAACAAACGACAAAGTATCAAAAAGCAATTATTTCCTTTATTCAGGAAAACTTAATTTTACCTGGCCTACGAAAGATAACTTACTCTAAGGTGAATCTACAAATATTCATGGATAATCATGAGAAAAGTTCATTGGTAAAATATACACAACCTCACTTTTACCTTGAAAGTGAAAATTTCTTTGATAGTTCGAAACCAATTGAAATAAAGTTCTTCCGATGGAATATGCGTTATTAGTGAAATTGTTCAGTTCGGAATGTGCACTATGGAAGGTTTATACCTGTCTGGAACTGTCGCTGTTCAATACAAGCCAGGATTCGGATTCCCTTTCACTCCAATGCTATCAGGAACTCCAATACCAAATAGAAAAGGACCATACAAATTCAGCAATCAGCCTTGGATACTTGTATACGGTGTACAAATAAGGTAATCTTGGTTTTCCACTTATAATGTGGAAATTATTCCATTTTTCTTTCTCCCAAAAATATAACGTGGCATTCGTTTTAAATTTATTTTCGATCTCCTTTGTGGCTTTGTTTGTTGTCACCTGGATACCATTTTTGTTCCTTCTCTCTGATTCGAATTTTTGAATTCGCGCACTATATTGTCACATTTTCACTGTTTATGGTTATGTGTCATAACTTATACATTACATTATTTTTCCATTTTTCTCTCTGATAAAATTCCCTTTTTTTAAATTTCAAAAATAATAATTGCCTCTGACACTTTCCCGCTCTTATTCTCTTACAATTTCAAATTCTACATGTGACCATCTGTTCCCTGATTGGCTATTGTCATCAAGAAGTTTGCTGTTCTACCATTGGCTACTTTTAGTTAGCTACAATTTCATATACTGTATGTTTCAAATTTATAAATTTGTAGATCACATTTTATTCAGGAAAATTTTGTAAATCTAGACTTTTTGTTGTCTTTTGAAGAATTATGGGTTGTAATCATTCTGACAGTGTATGAAATTGATTGTGTTATATAATTTGGACATTTTTATCTATTCATATCATACATAGGCTTATAAAGGAAATAGAACTTCTAAAATTATGTAAAAACAATCTCTTGAAACTAATAGCTAATCAATAATTATTATTTTTCGTGGGTTTTTTCTTTTTAAAATATCTAACCGGTTTTTCATAACATAACAATATATATATATATATATGTATATATATATATATATATATATATATATATATATATATATATATATACAGGGTGTTTCATAATTGAATGCTGATCCTGAAGTGTGATAATCCTTGGATGATTTTAGGAAAAATTCTTCATATGAACATAGACATCCCATATCACAGGACGTCGAGAAATCTTCAACCGCATAGCAAGAACAATATTTCCCATGTACTTATAACCTTCACCCACGTACAGTAAAGGTTGCTATGAAGAGAGGTGAGTTGTGTCATAACCCCATGAGTACAGAAAAACTTTCAAACATGAGAAAAAGCAAGTTATCAATAAATATAAACTCTATGGCCAGAAAACATCATTCATTAGGAATGAAAATAAATTTTGAAAACGAATTCTCGACCCAACTGAGAAACAAGGTCACAAAAAAAGATAAACACATGCTAGCCCGGAATGCATATAAAAAACAGGCACCCTTTTTACGACAGAGCTATTAACAACTCATCACCCTCGGAGTTAAGCATATCTAAGGAATTTCATTAGTAAACAAAGAAACTATAAATAATAGGTTTTGACAGTTCATTCATGCAATACGACCATGAAATAGATAAATCATTCATTTTTTTATACATTCTTTCGGCTACAGTAACGAGCCATTAATTACTAAGATGGTGATTTATTATGACTGGTAGAAGAACTAATGCTAGGAATGTGACCCGCGAACGATCCATGGAAAGGGGAGATGATATAAAAGCGCGACCACGCGAACAAAGGATGATTTGGTAAACAGACGTCGTTCAGAGGTGTTTAAACTTTCATTCGTTTAACATGTAGTGCAATGAAGATGGGAAGTGCTCAAATATAATCATCTTGCAGTGAAATTGCGAAATTAAAAAGAAAGAAAATTCCAATCAAGTCAAACCGACACGAGTAATTACATATTACCACTAAAACTATAGTCTAATATACAGTGCGATATAAAAGTAAATAAACAACTTTCGCGAAAACAAATAAAATATCAATACAATTAAATTGATATTGTGTAAAACAAATATCGAGTGAATAAGTGTTGAAACCTGATGGTCTTGAGTGAGTTCTTATATTTTTCCTGGATTTATGTTTGGGCAAATTGAATCATTTATAATTTTTATGTTTTTTAATGTATCTTCATATTTTATGTTCCCATATTTTCAAATGGTATTTATCAACAGTCGTTCAACAATTGATGGCATTCTTACTTATATATAGTCTACTTGACTTTGAGAATGACAAAAACTGACCTAATGTAAAATCTCCACTGTTCTTTGACTATTTTATCATTTTATCAGTATATAGAACTGATAGAAATGCTATGTACTCATTATAAAATATATATGTATATCCTAATGCTTTTCCAAGTGCATTATTTCACAATATTTCTGAGATCGGTACGTGCTATTATCTAAACGCCCCACATTCCCTGTATTAAGAGGAAGAGATATTTCTTGAAGCTGCTCTCGAGAAACAATCTCGGTTCGGCCATCCTCAGACAGTCGATGCTCTTATTACTCAATTAATCAATCTAACAACAAAGGAGGGATCAAGTAAGGTGATTAATTCATAATATTTGAAAATTCCTTAGCGCTTATTGGTCTTTCTTTGAAGGAGTGATCTCTCTATAACGGGCCAGTGGCGTAACATTGGTGTTGCAGGTGTGGTGTGTTGATTCAACCCCCTCTATATGGCTAGACATACCACTGGTGTTTTATTTGAAGGAGTGTACCTCGATGTAGAGGACCAGTGGCGTAACATTTGGTTAGTCAGATGTGGGGTATTTATTTCCCCAACTGTCCCCAGTGGCTTAACAGTTGTGATTCCTTGAATTTTGCCATTTCTCTAGATTTGATAAACATATCGTCTTGGAATCAAGTGTGAAAGAAATATCTTAGAGTTGATCCCTGGACATTTTCTACTAAGTAAAATGTTTAGGGAGGTGAAAATGACTAATCTCTTCGAAACTGTGATATCAGATTGATTTTGAAGCTTTGAAACCTTGAGAAATCCTTAAAAAAATATCCATCAAAATCAAAATTAAAGATATATCCGACTGAAAGACTATAGCCGAATCCTAATAATTCGGTTCAAGGCAACTATTCTGTTAAACAATTCTCCAATTTGTAGCTAGTAATAAAGTATACATCACTCTGATTGAACATTACCCACTACGAGTAATATAAAAACCAAGGTGTTTTTACCAAGAGCACAAAAGTCGATTGGTCAAAGATACCTTCCGTAGTTTGCAACCACTTGCTTATTTTTCTATCGGATGACCTGAAAAAAAATCAATTATAAAATTCAATAAAAAAAAGATAGAAATTTGGGTCCTTGCCGCCGAACAAGCTATATTTCATAACTCAATTGGCCAATGGTCTTTCACCAATTATTTATGCTCATTATACCAATATATTTCCATTTGTATTTGTTTGTCAAAAGCTCTGTCACTAACTTTTTTGTCTCACATTTATATACACTTCCATTTTGTCTATTTACTGAGGGTCCATCATCATTATGTTGAAACTAATGAAATGAAGAAAGATCGTTACTCACAGACAAGTAATTGAGTGAACTTAAATGAGTTCTCACCTTATTCAATCTGTATCTAGCCTGGTATGAACTGTATCTAGTATGGATAATTTTTTTATAATTATTGCTTTTAGCCTTTTGCATGCTATTGCCTGGATGTTAATTCTTGGAATTATTCAATTTTCGACTCCGGTTCAGAAGGGAAAAATTGTAATTTTTTAAATTGTCTTCTCATTCAACTGAGATATCCACTGGATTGAGTTTCTATAATTTTTGTTCGAACCAACGAATTTTGATTTCTGACCTCTAAGGAGTTGAGAAGAGGTGAATGGATAACTTCCTGATAGCAAGAAAAGGACGGCGATTCAATAACGTTTTAAAAGATAGAGCGAAACCACCACAGATTGAATGCCACTATATGAAAGTTACAGTGGAAATGAATTTTTATGAGTATCTTGTAATGATTCATGCACATTTTTGAATTCATTTTTTTAGTTTTGGAAACTTTTCAGCGGAAATTTTTTTGACAAAAAAATTTATAACTCAACATAATGAAACATTTATTTATTTATCAAAAGTACAGTTAGTGAAAGTATAGTTATTAGAATTTAACTTAACATTCGTTGCTGTTCTCTACTATGGAAGATCTATTACCAGGCATAATATTTATGATCTTGTTGTGGTGTTTTTGAACGAGATTTAAGTATGGTTTTATAGAATTTTGATTGCTATGACCAGTAATTTCCAGCAATTGTTGTTCTTCTACACCACTTTTTGCCAATTCGGTAACAGCAGTTGATCTATTCGAGTGCTTTGCATTCAAGCCAATTGCCTCAGCAGCAGATTTAGTCCATCCATTTATTGTATTTCTTTCAACAGGTACATTATCGTACCATTTGTCAGTTTCATTTTTCCAGTGTCGATTTGGTTTTAAGAACAGTCGTGGTGAGGTAATATTGTCGCCTCATTTTGATATCAGTTTATGAAAAAGACGTACAGGGCAGCTTTGTCTCTCACTATTGGAAACCAACCATTTACTAATTGTACAACTTTTAGAACCACCTTGGCACGTTTTACTGAACACCGGATTGTATTCGATGCGATTTGTTGGAGAGTCGTCATTATTTTTCTCGATTTGAATAAAATCCACCAGACAAGCAACTGCCTCTCCTCCTCGCCACGTTAATTCTACACCAGCAATATGGTAAAATTTACGCATAAGACCTTCAGGAGTGTTTTCATCCCATAGCAATATTATTTTGTTAACTTCAGACAAATTTAACGAAACTGAACTGGACTTACGTTTGATGGATCTGCTTGTAGTTTCTTCCTGATTGCATCGCGGGCATCTCGGGCTGGTTTAAATAATATGTTGTTCTTGCAAAAGTTTGCACGAAATGTTCCACATTGTCTTCACCGTTGCTTCTTTAAATTCGGTCCCGTCTTTCTTTCTCATATTGACCGCTCAATCTTTTAGTATCAACGCCAATTCTTTTAAGCTTCTATGTTCATCAGTGTAATGTTGACATGAGTGGGTGAAATTATTTCATATGACACAAAATGACAAAATTTGAACGGTTGTTAGAACTGTCAAAAAAATTCCACAATAACAAATTGGTCGATAGAGTACTCGACGATTGAACTTGAATGCTATACAAATCTTTCAAAGGTACTTTATGTGCATTTTTATGAGTTTTCTTCAACAGTTTAGATATGAATACATATTTTTCTTTATAAGAGAAATATACAGTGTGCGGCACCGGAAACGAAACAGATCAAATATCTTCAAGACACATGTGTTGTGAAAAAGATGAATAACACGTCGATTTGTAAGCAAGGGGGACATCTTTCTATCATAACCTCAACTGTCATACCTCCCTTCCCACCCCTTGGTCGCTATCACCCATACAATTTAAATAGGGAAAGTAGAGCTCGTCCAATATTGAAACGACCACTTTGGCCTTTTCCTACCTAACAACCAATTCTTCTCGAAAATGCCCGAACTATGGCTATTAATAGAAATTCCATAGGCGTACCAAATTATTTGGTATAGGCGATACACGAGACGTAGAGAACTTAAACTCATATAACTTCTGAACGAAAAAAAATATTTTTCGACAAATCTGCCAGAGGGACATAGATATATTTTTATAAGAAAACTTGAATAAATAACTGCACTACCTATTTATTAATCAAACAAACCTAACCTTTCAAACGCTGCATGCCAAGACACTGGTGAAGATTGGGCGTAGCATAAGCACAGTTTATAGCTATATTTAGCTATAAACTGTGGCATAAGCTACCATAGCAAATCGTGTCCACTCGTGTTTGCCCCCTCTCTACCTACCAAACGGTCGTTTCAATATTGGACGAGCTCTACTAAGTGTGACACATCATTGAAAAGGTGATTTGATAAGGACCATTTCGTGTGATCGATATTATAGGCGGCCTTGGCTTTCAGTTCATTAATACTTTCCAAATGAAATAATAAATAGCATTTTCAATCCAGATTTCCATCCAACGACGACCCTGCTCATATAAGCTGGTTAACAAAAAAATAGAATATCATTCTGCTTGTGGCTCATCAGTATCAATCTGATAATTCAACCGACCCGACCCAACAAAGCGTTGGCGTCGCGTCGGGATCTGTATCTGATATAATTCATATACAAAATGAGAAATTTCCATTCGACACCATGGTTGCTTAGTCCCGCTTCGTAAGATTACGTCGAAATCGTAACTCACAATTACGTTGAATGACACCATGCCGCGATTTACATTTGGATTAGATTCTACACAGTTCCCGCTGAATTGAAATGGTGCTGGAAATGTATAAGAAATGATTAATTCATCGAGATAAATTTGAAACAGAATAATGTCGCTACTGATTCATGCTGGGGGTGGGGGGAGTGAAGAGATAAATATGAGGGTAGGTTTAGGTACTCAATGAAAAAATTCCATCAGGTGAATTTATTTTCAAATCTCGAATTCGATATGTCTCATGCGACACTGGTGAAATGTCTGATAAATATTTATATGTCGTATTCCCTAATATTGCTTTCGTTAGTTTTTCGTAATTCTCAGTAGGGATATTGCCGAATGGTCTGAAGTCTTCCACATTTTCATGTCCCATAAATAAATTGTTTTATTATAATAGCACAGTAATTAGAACTGACATGGAAAATGCTTAAAATGCCTATGATTGGCGACAAAGGGAGAGGCATTATTATAAAAATGTTTTTGAAGAAATGTCCGACACCAAATTCAAAAAACTTTTCGTTTAACTAATGATCTCGTATTACAACTGATCAACTTCATATCAACGAGTTCTGTTGTTTGCTGCTGGCTACAATATTGATTTTTCTCTTTTTGTGCGTTCATTCTAGATTCGTTTCTCATTTGATTTACCTTTCATTACAATTCTGTTAATGTCCGTTTTTACAAGTTTTTATTTAACATGTTTGTATGTAACTATGTATGTATGTCAAATCAACTGAAATCATGCAACTGAATTTTGACCGAGTTGTCCGATCAATTTGAAATTTGGTAGGTATTCATGATTCCGGCATTATGAAGTTTTTGTTAGAAAAAAAAAACAAACAAAATGGCGGCTCAAAAATGGCGGACGAGATTTGTAATTATGGTCCGATTTGATTCAAAATTGGTAAGGTGGGGGGTTTTCTGGGTCGGAGATTACGAATTTTTTGTCAAAATTCAAGAAGGCGGCTCCAAGATGGCGGACGAGTTTTGTGATTATGGTCCGATTTGATTCAAAATTGGTATGTGGGGGTTTTCGGGGTCGGAGGTTATGAATTTTTTGTCAACATTCATGAATTCAGGATGGCGGCTCCAAGATGGCGACCGTGTTTTGTGGTTATGGTCCGATCCGATACAAAATTGGTATGTTAGAGTTTTCGGGGTCGGAGATTATGCATTTTTTGTCAAAATTCATAAATTCAAGATGGCGGCTCCAAGATGGCGGACGAGTTTTGTGATTATGGTCCGATTCGATCCAAAATTGGTACATGGTAATGTTTTTTCCTCACAATTCATAAAATGAAAATGGTGGCTCCAAGATGGCCGATGATCTCTATGTTTATGGACCCATTCTATTTAAAATTGGTATGGGAGGGGGGTTTTCGGGGTCGGAGATTATGAATTTTCATCAAAATTCACAAATTCAAGATGGTGGATGAGTTTTGTAATTATGGCCGGATTCGATTCATAATTAGTATGTCAGGGTTTTTGGGGTCGGAGATTATGAATTTAGTCGAAGATTATTGATTTTCAGTTGAAATTACTGAATTAAAGATGGCAACCCCTTGATGGCGGATGAGTTAATCTTTAGATGGTCCCCTCATTGATGGACTAGATAGCTCAAAACGTACAGAAAAAAGGCCTCATAATAACGATGCTTCAACAAAAATGCATAGATCAAGGCGTACTTGAGTACTAAAAAGCACAGAATAAAATAATAAAAAAAAACTTTTTTTAAAGACAAGCTTTTATTCAAATGCACTAAAAAGTAAAAAATAATTGCTTTGGATGTGTGACGTAGATTATTCCGTGAGTTATAGATTCAAAAGCTTGTCTCTTGTGTATTCGAACTGAAAATTTTGCGCGACAAGCTTTTGAATCTATAACTCACGGAATAATCTACGTCACACATCCAAAGCAACTTTTTTGACTTTTCAGTGCATTTGAATAAAAAAGATTTTTTATTGATTATTTATGGTTATTTATTGTTTACATATATTGACATAACTTGAATCACAGAAACTTTGAAGGCGGAAATGGATACATATTGAAATTTCGATGTTGCCTATGTCTGATTACAGAAATTGTCGTAGGACGACTTTGAAGTCGACAGCAATTTGCGAATACGAGATTTCAAAGTTCCGAATTTTGTTCCATTCGGCTGAAAAATGTGGCCTCCACTTTGAAAAGTTCGTTATATCCCATATGTATATACAGTGACCAGCAGGAAGTACGCATCATATGGGAAATTCTTTTATAAATAAATTTTGACAAATATCAATGCGTGCAATCACTTCTGCATTGAAATAAACCCCAAAAGACGTTGTACAGTGCCGTTCGTCTTTTCGTGTTTGGCGGGACATTTGAAAAAAAAATTATGTCTCAAAACACACTTATTTGAAAAAAATATCGAAAAATGTTTACCAGAAAAGTTGTTAAGAACGACATTTTATAGCAAGAAACGAGTTTTAAAAACAATCTGAGATAAAAAAAAATAAATAAATTTTTTGCCATAAAAAAAAATTCATTTTGGAAAAAAAACATTTCTGATGAAGAAACTCATTAGTAAAGCCAACAGTATTATTTCAAATAATATTTTGTAAAGATTCGCAAGCTTTTTCTATTTTATTCGGAGAAAATTTGAAATCTGTGAATTTGCCATGTGTTCAGCTGCTTCATAAGAGTCACTGAAGTATCTTCAGGACATTATAATTCCGATAGTGTTTATTATTAATGAAGGACCATGTTTCTACACAATTTTAATTTGAATTTTTTATTAGAACAAACAATTTATTTAATTTTTGACATAACAAGTACTTACAAATTTTTATTTTCTTTTCAAACACTTTTAATAAAATAAGAAGCTGAAATAATAAAACCAAACAATTTAATACATACTCGAAACTTCGTAATTGTCCATTACTCGACATGTCTACCCTGACGTTCAATATACAGTGCTCGTCTAAAGTCCGTTCCCCCCCTACTAATTTTTGAACCACCTGGTATATCACAACGAAATTTGGAGGGCTTCAATAGAAGATGAAAACTTACTTTTTCATGAAAAAATCACAGCTAAAAGTTTCAAAATGGCGGCTGAGCGCCATATTCAATAATTTTTTTAAATAAAACACCCCGTATATTATTCCATTTTTGAAATCTGCTCATAACTCTCAACAGTTTTCTCCAATACACTCTACTCCTGAATTCAATTGTTTTCGAAATATTAAGGTTTGAAAAGTGACATTCCGGTTTAAAATGAAGTATGGATTTTGGTCACTTCCGGTAAAACATTTTGCTAACTAAACGTTGTTATTAATTTGTAGTTAAATCTCTTAATGAATTCGACTAATAAAGAGGCGTGAAGAGAGTTTATTGAGGATGAACAGTACCGCTTACCAGAAAATCTCGAAGCCTACGAATGTGTTCTGTAAATTCACAATCAAAACAAATTAGTTAGCTAAAAAATTATAATTTATTTTTGGATAAAACTTTTATTTAACCCTAACAATTATTTCATCAAGTGTTCAATGTGGCCCCCTCCTAAATCTTGACAATGAAGTGCCCCATTATAAATAGCTTCTCTCACGTTGATGAAAGTCTGTTCATCTATTTCTTCACATGTATCTATTATTCGGCGTTCCAACTCTTTTATTGTTTGGCATTCAGTAACGTAGATTTTTGCATTCAGATACCCCCAAAGGAAAAAATCTAGAGGTGTAAGATTCGGAGATCTTGGTGGTGAAAGTTTTTATCGAGGAACTCCCTAGCCATGCGATCGAAATGGTGAGGTGCCCCATCCTGCTGAAACATGATTTAACGATTTTCAAACTCTTCCTGATTGTTTAATACAATTTGTCTTATTCAAGGTCCAATTTCAGTTTCTAAAAATTTCTGTAAATAACTCATGTAAGATTGCTCCTGATGAAAATCAGTCCAACAACGCGATTGCCCAAAATCCCCGCCTAAACAGTCACCTTTTTAGGAAACTGGGTATGTCCCTCTCTGAAACTATGCGGATTAGTATCGCTCCAGTATCGTACATTCTGTTTGTTGACTTTTCCATTGAGAAAAAACGTGCATTCGTCTGCGAAACATACACGTTTCAGGAAGCCGCGTTCTCCTTCAATTGTTCTTGTTAACCACTCACAAAATTCAACCCTCCGGTCTGGATCATCTTCCTTGAGAGCATGCAGGATTTTCATTTTATAGGGATGAAACTTTTCTGTTTTTAGAACTCTTTGGACACTTTTTGAACTTACTCCACAGTATTCAGCAACAGCAGACCTCAACTGAGTCGGATTGATTACCATTTCAGCAACAATTTATACCTTTTTTCTTCTGAAGGAGGCGGTCTTCCTGATCTTGGAGCATCTTTCAGCGAACCGTTGCTTGGAGCTTTTTTAAAATTGTGCGCAAATATGACCTCGAAATGGGATTCTCGGGAAATCTATCATTAAACATACGGACTGCTAGATGATAATTTCTTCCAGCTTCTCCAAATATCAAAACTGCTTCAAATTTATCGTCTACGAGCCATGATCACACTTTTCACACAGTTCAGTTTGACAGTAAACAAGATGTTACCGCGATTTTTCCCAATGCAAACTTGATTGAAAGCAACATTAGTGTTTTTGGTTGGGTTTGAAATGACCAAAATGTCCCTTTTCAAACGTTAATATTCCGAAAACAATTGAATTTAAGAATGAAGTGTGAAAATGGAATAATATTTGTGTGTTCCATTTGAAAAAATTATTGAAAATGGCTCAGCCGTCATTTTAAAACTTTTAGCTGTGATTTTTTCATGATAAAGTAGGTTTTTATCTCTTATTTAAGCCCTTCAAATTTCGTTGCGATATACTAGGAGGTTCAAAAATTAGTAGGGGGGAACGGACTTTAGACGAGCACTGTATGTAGTTGATCGGTATATCATTTCTCTCGACACATTTTGCAGTATTTGTGGTGTATTACTTCTTCTAAATGGTTGATAATATGAAATTGCCGAAGTTTATAAATCTTACTTTTAAGGTACCATCATAAAAAGAAATCCAAGGGCATCAAATCTGGGGATCTTGCAGGCCACGGGTTTTCTGAATATCGTCCTAAGCCACGCTCTGACTTCAAGGGTACTGTGTATTGATACTCCATCTTGTTGGAAAAAAATATGATTCCTTTTCAGCGGAAATCCATGTACGGAATAAAAATGTGATACATGTAAGAAATAAAAAAGTCTCTAAATAATTTCGTGAATTAAAGTTGCCCCTAAAAATGTAAGGCCCAACGATCTGCGTGTCTAATATGCCGCACCAAACATCACTTTTTGCTTCTATCGTCCAATTTGGGTTCTCATCAGCCCCCCATCTACAGTTCTGGGAACTGACAGTACCGTTTGAAATGATTAATAGTTTAAAAAAACATAAAAACACGCTTTTATAGAAAACCATACTAAAAAAATAGAAAATAAAAAAAATAAAAAAATTTCAAAAAAAAGCGTGGGGTGCAACTTTTCCCAATAACATTTTTCGAATTCTTTCCAAATAAGTGTGTTTTGAGACATAATTTAAAGAAAATTAAATTTTCCACCAAACACGAAAAGATGAACGCCACTGTACACTACAACGTCTTTCGGGGTTTCTTTTGATGCAGAAGCGATTGCGATTGTATCGATATTTGTCAAAATTTATTAATAAAATAATTTTCCATATGATGCGAACTTTCTGCCGGTCACTTTATATGTCAATTTATAGTATCTGCAGAAGTATACCTTTCGACACTGAGGGATAAATGTTTGGACTCTAATATATCATTAATAGTTTGCAGTCTAGTTATAGTAGAGCTATCTTTCACAAAATAGGTAGCTTACTGATGATATTGTTATTGAGTTTGAGAAGGAAAATTGTGTAGAGGTAATCATGATGGGATTTCAAGCTGTTCGTGTCACGTCCAGTTGATAATGTATCCTGGGTAAAACCAATTGTTGGGTGGACAAACATAATTAGAACTATAGTAGAGGAGCTTTAGGAAATGTACTTATACAGCTGTTTCTATACAGGATGTTGAACCTCCAAAAATGTTTCATAATTAATATTTTTATCTTCTATTTCTACCATCCTGCTTATTCCGAGCTGAATTATTGTGGTATCTGAATGACAAATTTCAAATGAGTTATGATAAAGCATGGTAGTTCTGTCATGCGCCTTATTTTTCCTTCCTTATTAATGATGTTTCATGTGGTTTTAGTTTTATTATCCTCATTTTGGATTATGTTGTTGAAATAATTGATTTTTGTTTGCTTTATATTATTTTTATGTTTCTTCAACCTGTTTTTGTATACAAGGTCCATATCTCTATTTAGGAAACAGATAGGAATCTATATTTCTATAATATTACCTTATTGCTCGAGCTCGACAAAATAAAAAAATTGTCGGTCACACAGGGTGTTGAATTTTTTCTGGGCGGATCCCAACTGTGTTTTTTTAAACACCCAACCTATATTATTTATCGCTATTTCGGTTTCTACATAGAAAGTAAAAGATATTTCATATATATTTTCACTTCAAAAATATTAACGGTTTTCGAGATTTCTAGCATGACAGGATATTTTTTCCAATATTCGTCACTCAGAATATTTGAAATTTTTTTTTGGTCAAATATTCTACATTGGAAACTCTCTCAAACGATATATCTGAAATCGACCTGTGATATACAGGGTATGAAAAACAGCTTGCCTCATATTATAAATAAAAATTTGCAGAATCTTCCTTATTTTGAATGGAACACCCTGTATATTATCGATCCATAAGAAGCGCCAACAGAGGCTCTACAAATGTCATCAAGTATTCCCTATGGTTAAGTTTACTAGTTTTTCTTAAAACAGCTATTTTTTCGAAAAATGGCAAGTATTCATATTTCTTCGCTATAATCTCAATGAACGACTTTTTTAAAACAAAATCCATTTGACACTGATAGAATATACAAAAGATATTTGTTCCAATTATGTACATTAAAGGTGTCCTATAGTTTTTCTTAAAAACTTTTTTTTTTTCGAAAAAATGACAATTATTTCTATTTGATCGCCATAATATCAATGATTTTTTTACTGTGAAATCCATATTTGACGGCTGTGATCGAGATTATGTTATGTTTGTAACACATTTATTAGCTGCTGCTGGATAAACAAGTTGTGAATTACACCACAAAATGTACGTTCTGGAATATTTACAATAATTTCAATAATCTCGAAATTTGTGCCATATTCTTTCGGTCTAAAACAACCTTTCAGCGAATAAAATATTCATTGGAAATCAAGTAGTCTGGCAAATGACAGATACAAATATTTGCCTGCAAATAAGTATTGAAATCTTTAGTGAATCGTGAAGTTGAACTTTCGATATAATTTCATCAGAATGTTGTTTTTAAAAAGTGATTTGATTGATATAATTTTCATATTAGGTGAATCAGACAGGAATTGTTTATCGGCAAATAGAATTTATTCTCAACGGTATCCAGATAGAAGGCATCCAGATGAAAGATCTTTCCGAAAGGTCCTGACATGATTTGTTGAAACTGGAAGTATCAATTATTCTAAACATGAGCGCATCAAGCCAGCTACTAATGAAGATGATTCTTGCTATTGAAAAAGATCATTGTAGGAGTCAACGACAAATTGGTGAAATAGTGGATATAAGTGACAGATCAGTTCAACGAATTTTAAAGAAACATCGCTTTCATCCATACCACGTTCAATTACATTAAGAACTACTGTATGCCGATTTTGAGAAGAGAGTGAGATTTTGCAATTGGGCTATGGGAGAGATTCGTCGAAACGAATATTTTTTCAATAACATTTTATGGTCGGATGAATGGACATTCTATAGAAATGGATTTGTGAATCGATATAATTACCATTATTATTCGACAGAAAATCCCCACTCATTGAGACAAGTGGATTATCAACATAGGTGGTCGATAAATGTCTGGGGAGGCATCATTGGAGAATATGTAATTGGTCCATACTTTTTTGAGGGACATCTGAATGGAACAATGTATCTCAATTTCTTACGGAATGATTCACCAGGTTTGTTAGAAGATATTCCTCTTGACCTTCGCAATAGAATGTGGTTACAATATGATGGCGCTCCTGCTCACTAAAGTGAGAGATCATTTAAATGAAGTATTTCCCAATAAATGGATAGGACGGAATGGTCCTGTAAGGTGGCCCGCTAGATCACCAGATTTAACAAAACTGGATTTTTTCTTATGGGGATTCATAAAAAATATGGTTTTCGTCGAGCCACGAACTTCTTCCGAAAATATGCGACTTAGAATAACGAATGCTTTTCGCAGCATTACACCAGCTGTCTTGCGCAGGGTAGAAAAGTCTTTCAAACATAGTCTTCAGCTCTGCATTCAAGAAAATGGAAGACATGTTGAACATATTTTATAAAAGTTTCATTATCAACCTCCATTAAACTTTCCCTTTTGTAGTTTGTCAGTTGAAAATTTAAATATCTAGAACTTAAGCTCTGACTTTAATTCATGAATATACACAATAACATGAAAAAAATAAAATTATTAGTTATATTCATAATGTTTTTTCATTTAATCGTGTTTGGTTTGATATTGCACGATTTATGGGCAAAACTCTGCATCCAATGAAAAAAATAATTTGCCATTTAGAAAAATGTGATATAAATATTGATTTCATGAAAAAATATTTGTTTGGACATCTTGTAATGTACATAATTGGAACAACATATCTTTCGTATATTCTTATCAGTCGTCAAATGGATTTCGCTTTGAAAAAAGTCGTTCATTCAGATTACAGCGAAGGAATATGAATACTTTCCATTTTTCGAAAAAAAGAGCTGTTTTAAGAAAAACTAGTGAACTTAACCATAGGGAATACGTGAAGACATTTGTAGAGCCTTTGTGGCGCTTCTTATGGATCGATAATATACAGGGTGTTCCGTTTAAAATAAGGAAGATTCTGCAAATTTTTATTAACAATATGTGGCAAGCTGTTTTTCATACCCTGTATATCACAGGTCGGTTTCAGATATATCCTTAGAGAGAGTCACCAATGTAGAATATTTGACCGAAAACAAATTTCAATTGGACTTGGCACAACTTTATAATTTCAAATATTCTGAGTGACGAATATTGGAAAAATAAACCTGTCATGCTAGAAATCTCGGAAACCGTTAATATTTTCGAAGTGAAGATATACATGAAGTAACTTTTATTTTCTATGTAGAAACCGAAAAAGCGATGAAAAATATAGGTTCCCGTGTGACCGACAATTTTTTTATTTTGTCGAGCTC
Source organism: Gonioctena quinquepunctata (assembly GCA_018342105.1). Lineage (NCBI taxonomy): Eukaryota > Metazoa > Arthropoda > Insecta > Coleoptera > Chrysomelidae > Gonioctena > Gonioctena quinquepunctata. Next base: position 707,365 of record JAFIRS010000299.1, read on the forward strand.
GAGCAATAAGGTAATATTATAGAAATATACATTCCTATCTGTTTCCCAAATAGAGATATGGAACACCGCGCCACTGTTGCAGGACCCTGTATATCAATAGCCTCTGAATTTGCTTGTGAACAGTTAGAAATACGGTAGAAGATAACTCTAAGATTTAGACTTTTGCTTGACAACAACACCGCGTTCTGGACATGATACATCGAAACACCAGGTGACGGATTCAAGAAAATTCGAAAAAATTTGACCTTGTTACGATAACCTCATACATGTTGTCGCCTACGATGATACCGAGTTCTGTCCATTGATCTAAGATATAAATACTTAAATATATATTTTTCTGTGACTGGAAAAAAGTTCGACATTTTTTTCTCTGTTGACAGGGAACAAAATTTAACTTTTTATGAAATTCCTTTTTTCCCCGGAAAAAAAGTGAGTACTTTTTTCCAGGATATATATACACATAAGTAAAGGTGGATATTAAATTTTAGAATATTTTATTATACAAAAGTTACATTTCCTTTATATCAAAAGTACAATTATTAAATGTGCATTGCATGAATGACATGTTCCTTGAACTATTCGGTACAACAGTCGAATTTTCTTGTGTTGAAATTTTTTTTTTCTGCCATGGACACAACTGCCGTTGATGTACCTTGTCGCAAATCGGGTGTTATTTCAGCACTGCTTCACGTTCTAAACACTTTATTAGCTATTTCTGTCCTGTGTGCTACCGATTCATCAACATTCCCTTCAGCGACCGTTGATGACTTCCAACCGCCATGTTTCTTTCAAGTGTCTCCCAGATTCAACTAAAAGTGTAGCAGACGATCTTCGAAATCAATGACCTGTATATGAGTTAGCCATTTCAAATTGAATAAAATTAGCTCTCGGTTTTTTGTCTCCCTCCGCTTCGCGTCGGGAGACAACACAACCTCGAGCTGAAATCTCATACTTTTTCCCTTGTATAATGAATAACTATTTATCAACCGAATTATGGTGATTTTCATTTCATTGACCTAACAGGGCACTAGACCATTAGTCCCTCACAGTCACAACATGGCAATCCCATATTGCCGCTTGTTTCGAACTCGCTCTTTTAGTTTGAATCAGCGCTGATGGATTGATTTTCTAATTGAAAAGGGAAACATTCTCAATTAAATATTGATAGAAAGATTCCACATCTGATTTTATGAACATCCTGTTTATAATTTCAACAAATCGATTTTCTAATATTCAATGATTTTGGGGATGAATCAAATCGGGGCTGTGGTTTCCTTACCTTAATCAATTGGCGAGAATGCACCAGCTGGCCAGCTATATTGACTTCAGGTCACAAACACAAGCTTTTTCCTTATCACTAACGGAGTATGAGATTTGTTTTTAGGAGCAACGATATCTCGAGGTGAACGTTGACAATAGAGTGTTCTTGTCACTTCTGGCCTAAGATGCGCGAGCAACTCGTCCTCTAGGATAAAGGGAAACACAGCCAAAGTCGCGATAATTGGCAGTGACAATTAGGAGAGAGGTATACTCAGACAAACACAATAATAATAGTAATAGTAAGTCTAATATAAAATAAACAAAAGGAGGTGAAGACGGAACACCGCTTACAATCATAAAGGCACGAGACAAACTCCCTTTAACAATTTTTTGTCAAATGGTGGCTCCAAGGTGGTGGCTTGTCGCTTTTGTAATCGAACTGAAAACTTTGCGCGACAAGCTCTTGAATCTCTAACTCACGGAATTACCTACGTCACACATCCAGAACAATTATTTTTGAATTTTAAGCGCATTTTAATGAAAGCTTGTCTTCTAAAAGGTTTTATTTCCTTGTGTTCCGAATTTAATCTTTTCAAGGTTGGCAGTTGATAAAGATGTTTTAAATTTTATTTTTTTGAATTTTTGAATTTTTATACTGTATATTTTCAAAGATTGTCTAAACGGAGTGGGCCATTGAAAACGAAACAGCGGCTCTGTAGGTCGGCAGAACCTAATTATATAAAAACGCTCGGACACGTCAACTACATTTTCGAGGGGGACATCGTTCGCGATGAAATTCACCCGAAATACATTCCATCCCTCGGAGCTGTGACCGCCACCCCTAAATTTTTAAACGGCAACATATGGCAAGTGACACCTCATTTGAAAGGTATTCTCCTTCTCAATATCGAACAACAAAAATAAATTAATTATATCAATTCGTTTTCGAGATATAGGAACTTGAAGTTGAGAAATCACTTTTTATTCACTCAATCAATAAAAACAATATCTGATAAAGCAACTGTCGCAATCATTATTATTGTCAATGAACTGAATGATTACTATCGTTTCGGACGTCCATCGTCTTAATGTATTTAAAAGGTTTCCACGACGTTTCGAATGCTTGTATCTGCAATCGTCTTCAGTATTCACCTGAAGACGATTGTAGATACAAGCATTCGAAACGTCGTGAAAACCTTTTAAATACATTAAGACGATGGACGTCCGAAACGATAGTAATCAAGTTACCACATCGTCTACAACCTTCAAACAAATGAACTGAATGTTCGAACTGTCTACCACCCATTTCAATGCAATAGTACAAGTTCTGTTCAAAACGAGACCTCACATTTCGGAGCATTTCCGGCGTTATTCGACGGCATTCTTCAATAATTCTCCTTCGTAAATCTTCCAGAGATTCTGGTTCGGTTGCGAAGATTTTGTTTTTCAAGTGACCCCACAGGAAAAAGTCGAGTGGGGTTAAATCTGGAGATCTGGCTGGCCTCTTCTTCCAATCCAACTTCCAGGAAACATTCTATCCAAAAACGCCCTAACAGGCTGTGCATAATGTGGAGGTGCCCCGTCTTGTTGAAATATCAAGTGGTCTTCATGGTAACGATCGTCATTTTCAATGATGTCTACTAATTGTGGATAAACAAATTCATTCAATAATTCCAAATAAGTTTCTCCTGTCAGGTTACCGTCGAGAAATACTGGTCCAATCAAACGGTCCCCAAAAATACCGGCCCAGACATTGAGTTTTTGGGGAGTTTGAGTATGGAAAACATGTGGATTGGCATCTGACCAATAACGACAATTATGACGATTCACAGTCGAATTCAATAAGAATGTAGATTCATCAGATAAGCAGATGTTGAAAAGGAAATTCTCATCAGAATCTATTCTCGTAGTCATAATTCCACAAAATTCCTGTCGTCTATCAAAATCATCTTCATTCAATTGGTGTACCAAATGTATTGTGTAGGGGTGGAATTTATGATGTTTCAGGATTCGGCGGAGACTGGTTCTACTGATATTGGTAACACTAGCCAATTTCCGTGTGCTCAATGTTGGGTCTGCATGAACTTGTCCTAAAAGTGCAACTTCAACAGCTTCATTTCTCAACGAAAATTCACGTTCTGGGCCTCGTTTCTTGTTGGCTAGTGATCCAGTTTAACGAAATTTTTGCACTAATTCTAGAACGTATTTTCTAGCAACAAGTTTATCTGGATGCGTTTCATTGAACAAATTAGCTGTACGGTTACCGCACTCATCATTCTTAGAAAAATTGTTATTATTTCAACTCTTTCCGCGATCGTAAAGACCATTATTGCGGAAAGATATTCAGCAGCTTTAGTCAAGTAATTCACTCTAATGTCGTTCAATCAAAGATCAGTTTGACACTGATAAACGTCCACAATTGCGATTTGGCCAAAAAAATTATCTCATACATCGCATTTGAGTCAAATTCAAGAAAACGTCTTTTTATCGATTCTTAAGAACCTTAAAAAAATTTCGATCAAGAAAATGAGGATGGAATAAATTTTTTAAACGGAATTGCATGTTATTTGTTGGTAAACAGTTAGATCATTTAATTTCTTGACAATGATAATTATCTTTAAACAGTTGCTTTGTTAGATGTTATTTTTATTGACTGAATGAATAAAAAGTGATTTCCCAACTTCAAGTTCCTATATCTCGAAAACGAATTGATAGAATTAATTTATTTTTGTTGTTTGATATTAAGAAAGAAAATACCTTTCAAATGAGGTATCACTTGCAATATGTTGCCATTTAAAGATTTAGGGGTGGTGGTCACAGCTCCGAGGGATGAAATGTATTTCGGGTGAATTTCATCGCGAACGATGTCCCCCTCGAAAATGTAGTTGACGTGACCGAACGTTTTTATATAATTCGGTTCTGCCGACCTACAGAGCCGCTGTTTCGTTTTCAATGGCCCAGTCTGTATGTTCAATGCAGTCGTAAAAAATAATGTACAACTAGTGATACACTTTTCACTCCCCACTAACACACCTCATGTGGAAAATGCTATTTTCGATGTTAAACAAAAACGATTCAATATCCCATTATCTCATGAAAATCCGAGGAACTTTTGCGGACTATCATCAGGCTTCCGATGGATTTCTGTGTTCTGTTTTCCTAAGAAAGAGGCATCCGGATTTTTTCCCGCGAAAAACTGGGGAATGAATCACTTTCGCGTAAACCAATATTAGGTATTGCCTCACAACATATTTTTATCTCCTTTTTTACCAACTGAATGCGCGTTTGGGGAATCCAGAGGTTGTGGGAAGAGATGAATGGGATTTTTTGCGATATATAATTGATTTTGTTCTTGCCACCTGGATAAAATCACGGCTGGATGGGATAAAGGTTACGACTGTTGAGTTCTATAGTTAGGGATATAAATTGTGGCGATTAAAAAAATGGGTTGAAAATAATTACGAAATCATACACGAGAACGACTAGTGAATTATAAATGAGAGTAATGAAGTTGAACTTTTCCTATAGAATCGCCCACAAATTTTCTGTTCACAACTCAATATAAATAGGATTCAATTCCCAAATTATACAGGTTTTTCAACTTGCAGTTGGAATAGAAACTTGAAATTTGGTACGCTGTCGTAATTGATCGTGTCCGTTTTACCCAGTCCTACAACTATATAGGGTGAACCCAAAAGTAGATATTCTTGTTTTTGATGGAAACCCAGTTTTTTTTCACACGGTTCGATTGACCTTAGAAGAGTCTTAGTTTAAATAAAGTTATGTTCACTTATCTATTACAGTGTTTGACATTTGAGAAGTAAAAGTGAGAATTCCATCATTTTGTAAAAACGCGATTTCTAGTTAAAGCATTTTGATAAATTCCCTGAAAGTCCGTAATGCTTTTGTCGCCGCTAGATCTCAGCACATCAATTAAAAACATTCACTTGTATGCCACCAACATTTCATTATTTAATAACTATCTATAACCGCACTTAACTTTTTTTTAAAGTCACTCGTACTGTTATAACCTGGACAGGGGGAGACTCTAAAGACCCCACCACTGACCAGTCATTGTTAAAACCTGAGTATATACAGAGTGTTATGAATTCACACACCACTCCGAAAACCCAAGTGTTTGTCGAACCTCACAGAAACTTTTATTAAAGAAACACTCTAGAAAATCCGATAGAAGGATTTTACAAAATACCATCAATTGATGTCTAACTATACTGGTATTATTGGTATGCACTCTACTCATTACTAAATCTTTTTCACACAATTGACAGTACAAATGCGTGTCTTACAAAAAGTCGTTAGAGGTTCTATACTGAAGATTGTGCAACTAAACATTGACAAAGGGAATGTACTCAGAGAGCGGTCTAATCCAAGTAATTAGTCCAGTATATGATCGAGGTTCGTTTAATCTATGTACTCGGTCATATCTCAAGCTATCAAAACAATTGAAATAATAATATAGTTGTAAGTTTAAAAGATATAATTAAGATCAATATTCAAAACAATACACAAAACCATCAATCAACAAATCGTATAAACCCATTGTATATAAATTCACCAGAAAATATGAATGTAAAAATAGCAATGAAATCATAGCAATAATCAATATCATATCAATTACACAGTTTTATAATTTTGAGGCATGAACAATATATTTTTATTCAAAGGTAGAAAAATCAATCATAGTAATATATTCTAATACTTATTTCCTGCGTTATCAGTATATTCTAAAATTGTATTTATTCACAAATCTAAAATACTTAAATCAATTCTCTGGATTGAAACAATTAAAATTGTAATTGTTTTTCTTCATTAAACAACCACTTCAGTATGTTGTAGGACTTTAAAACATAATAACAACATTTTCAATAAAAATCAATGGATAGTATCAATCGTTTTTTACATATTTCTGGAACAAGCCACTATCAAAATCTGATGAAATAATAAATATTTATCAAAGTAATTGAATTACACTTCAATGAATTTAAAGTATGAATGAGGAAAAATGTTCACTTTATAAAGCCTGGTACCCAATAAATCGAAGAGAAAAAATATGTAGTCTCACCCTGTAATAGACACGATGTTCACTTCACTAAAATCAATTCCGTTATTTAATCTGGAGAAATCCCGATAAGTAATTTATTATTTGATTTACTACTGGAGCAATGATGAAGTCGGATGAATTCTTCTAATTACATATCAATGTATGCAAATATTTTAGAAACTCATCGGTGTGAGTTCTAATGACTGGTGCATTGAAACTTGGTTGCATCTGATTAACTTGAAGTAGAAAAGTCTTTATCTATTTGACTAAAACATTATCTGATCAAAATGTGCAATTTAAAATACATACTGACTTGTAATGAATACTCAGATGGAATACCGAATGGAATAATCTCCTATTGTTCCAACTCTTTATATATCCTCGTTTTACCACATATAGAGAAACTATAAACGGCTATATGATGACCAATTGGCTTCGTGTTATTTTTAAATATAATTATTACATAATCTCTGCAGCTGTATGACTTCTTAGTTAGGGTCGTTTATAAATAGAGAATCTATTTTTCTGATGAACTCATAATTAGGTACTATTTTAATGGTACATCCATGTTTGTGACCGTTTGTTTCGACTTCATGGCATTCCACGTGTGGTTTATAAATAATTTGGTCTTATGCATAGTTACATGAAATCATTTTTGAAATGTCTGGTTTCATTGAGTTCAATATTCGTTAGGATAGAATAATTTTTACGTAATAAGAAGTTATATTTGAATACTGAATTTTTCATAGTTTACATATGAACTTTCTAAATGAATATATTCTTTCGAATCATATTTCTTTTCCAAGCTCTATAAGCAGATCATGACAGTACCACTTGGCTTCTCACCCCCTCATATGTCGATTTTTCTGAAAAAAATTACCATCATAATAGTGTACGAAAAAAATTGTATCTCGCAAACCAATGGTCGTCGATGAATAAACCATGATTGGTCTCTTAGTTTGGCTAAAATTCGAATTGTTCCGTGAATATTATATTATTTATTGGTAAAGAAAATCAATGCGTCCTTCCACTAGTTACCCTGCAATGTACTGAAGCTAACAAATTTATTCAGTTCATATAAATGTTTCTGACATTCATGGGTTATGTGTGTAAGCCGTTTTGGAATTGTGATATTGGTATTGAAAAAAAAGGTATTTGTCAACAATAAATATATGTTCCCACTGGAAAATGATACATAATCATTGTTAGTAAACAGGAGCAATAATAAATTGTTACATTTCCTTGATTTGATCCTAACTTTTTCTGTTCCCACTTGGGAACATTATGCATATGTAGTTGTATCATCCTAATGGATATATTTTTCTCTAAGAAATATGGATCCTATTGCTCCTTCAATATATTATGGTAGAAAGTCAGCAGTTACGGATATAAAATAAAAACTTTTCAACAAAAAATTGAACCAACGAAAAAATCAACTGAAAAGCAAAAAATAAAATAGTCTTAATGATAATTGAGCTCCTAAACTAATGTGAGTAACTAATTTTGAGTCGGCGCCAAACAAACAATTATCGAAGATCATTATATTACTTTGAAGAAGTAATCAAAACGCCGGTGTGCATCTCGCTGCCATCATTTCACGCTTTACCTAATTTAATTGCTAGTTTGTTTGGCGCCGACTCGAACTTAGTTACTCGCATTGGTTTAGGAGCTCAATTATCATTAAGACTGGGATGGTTTATTTAATTTTTTGCTTTTCAGTTGATTTAATCGTCGGTTTAATTTTTTATTGAAAAGTTTTTATTTTTCAATTTTTTGTGGCCGAAATCTTCTAATTACTACGTACTTAATTTTTGATTACTTCAAAAATACTTACTTACCTAGCTTACTTCAACTAGTTACTGTAAAATGATATGATTATCTAGTTTAACTATTTATTGTTATATAATATGAATTATTTTTGAAAGTTCTGCTTAGTTGATTTCATCACATTGTATATAATTCCATTCTTTCATAGAATGTCAATCTGTCAATCTGTCAATGTCAACTACATATGTGTGCCAATGTTCACAAGTGAAAAATCAATCATTCCCTTTTTTTCTACCCATAGGGGTGGATCATGTCATTCCAAATTATAATATGATCAACTATGAGGTATACCCTATCTAATAAAAATCATCCAAATCGGAAAACCCAGTACAAAGTTATGCTTATTATAGAATCGGTTAACGAACCAAAATAAAGAGGGTAAACGATCAATATCTTCCATTTTGCTATCCTTAGGAGTGAATTTTTTTTCAAATTCAAAAGGAACCAACTTCGAAGTACACCCTATCCAATGAAAAAAGAATCATCGGAATCGAACTGCTCTGTAAAAAGTTATGCGTGATCATACATAAAAAAAAATATACGCTTCGACTAGAGAACCTCCTCTTTTTGATTTGTTGAAAATATAAACAGGATGTTCATGAAATCAGATGTGGAATCATCTGCGACTGAAAGATAAACTTTAGTCACTATCTTCCATCGTCAAGATAACCTCTTGTGGGATATTCATGTTGAAAAGGGAAACATTCTCAATTGAATATCAATTGAGAATGTTTCCCTTTTCAACATGAATACTCCTCTTTTTGATTTCGTCGGTTAATAAGGGAACTCCCTTGTGGAAGCTCAGACTCTGAATTTTCAGTCGATGACATTTCAGAACCTGTACAGCTACAAAATGTGGTTCATTTCGAGTTGGATCACTCTGAAGAGGATCCTGAAGATAATATTCCTCTAGCAAGACTCCAAGAGAACAGGAAAACAAAAAAACAAAAAAGCCACTGAAATGGAAAAACACTACAACAAAAAAACAATGCATGATGTTGAATTTCTAGGTTCTGAATTGTTGCCAGATCATATTTTGGAGCTAAATACTCCATATGAATTATTTTGTCACTTCTTTTCGCATGAATTTGTAACTGAAATTGTGTTTAGTCGCATCCAGCTCGACCAATCACCACATCCATTGAAGAAATTGAAAAATATAAGGGAATATTACTATGGATGTCACTCATTCGACAACTTACTACAAGAAGATACTGGTCACTACAAAGAAGATAAATCGATTTGAAAAAATATAAAAAAATGAGAATGGGTCAAGAATATGAGATCACCCAGTATCTTCACGAAATTTTCACAGGTGCTTCAGAACATGGTAAAAACAGTATAGCAATTGAAAATTTTGCGCGGAAAAGATAATAATAGGAGATACGGGCCTCCGAAGATCCATAAAGAGAGGTTATGGGATATCTCTATTGGAAATTTAAAACTGATATAAATAATTTCTTTTTACACCGAAATAGTAACTGCACACTCAATCAACGTTTTAGTAATATTAAACTCACTTAATTTTCGATAAAGTAATGAAAAAACTCCGACTACTTTTCATATAATTCAACAGAAGAAATGTCAAAAATCAAACGTTGGTGATTATGTTATGTTTATACTAATCTCGTGGATCTTGAAGTTTATTGATATGCGACGTTGCCTATGTCTCCAAGGGGAAGGGAAAGTACAGAAATTCAACGTGACATACATATTTGAGCATATACATTATAACTATTACAGCATGAAAAGACGATCTGATAGTTCTGATGGATTTATGTATCAATAGAAGCTTAAAATGCAAATAATATATCACCACGCTTCTTGGGAGTGTCTAATAGCTTTTGAAAATCAAGCATGAATTTGATGTGCCGCATTTAGAAAGTTACCAAACATATTGAAATAATGTGACTTCAGATTATTTTGTTTCAAGTAATTGTAAACCGCACTAAGAAACGCATTTGGCTTGAATGCTTTCTCGTATGCCAGGCATACGAGAAAACATCCAATCAATTTCTTACGTGAAAAGTAGGAACACAACCTAACCCAACTTGGCTAACCTTGTTACCCAAGTTGAATGCAAGCTTATCAACCTTACAAGGCGACGCTTCGCACCGCTCGCGAACATTCCGATCCAACCAATTTCTTACGTTAAAAGAAGGAACACAACCTGACCTAACTTGACTAACCTTGTTATCCAATTTGAAAGCATGTTAATCAATCTCGACGCCTCGCTCCAACCAATCAGTTACTTAGAAAGAAGGAACACAACCTAACCTAACTTGGCTAACATTGCTATCCAAGTTGAATGAAAGCCAATTAACCTTACGAAGCGACGCTTCGCTGCGCTCGTGATAATGACTTTGGCAGTATGAATTCTTTAGAAAAATTTGGTGGCCCTGTAAAGAGCCTTTTTTTTTCGAAGTAAAGTGATTCAATAATTTTCAAATTCACTCTGTTCATCTTTATATGGATGAAATTGTCGGCCTGTTTTCGGGGATCGTATAACCTCCAAGGTTATTTAAAAAAAATGTAATGTACATTTTATTGTCTACATCAGGAATATTTTTCGAAAAAAATTTATGAGCGAATGAATACGCAAATATGCTGCTAACGAACAGAAGGACAAGTTGTAACCCATCTACACATTTCTAATATTGAAGAAGCGACCCTTTTTTTAACTTTAGAAGGCCATAATTTCCAAATTATATTTTTCGCGCTTAAATTTTGATTGTTTGTGTGTTTTCATCGAGTTTTGAAGCCCCTGTGATAATTTTGTGATTATTTCGTGGAAATTTCGTGAACATTTTGCGAAAATCCGGATTGGCCCAATTCACTTGAATAGTTGGTTGGTTTTTTCACGACTTTATCGAAAATTAAGTGATTTTGATATTACTTAAACGATAAATGAGTGAACAGTTAATATTTTAGTGTGAAAAGCTATTCTTCAAATCAGTTTGCAGTTTCCAAAAGTGATATTCCATAACCCCTCTTTATGGGGTCCCATATCTCCTAAAATTATCTTTTCCGCGCTAAATTTTTGATTGCTATACTGTTTTTATCGTCTTCTGAAGCGCTTGTGGAAATTTCAGGAAGATACTGGGTGATCTCATTTTCTTGACCTTTACCAAAAAATGCATTTCTGTGACCATAGTACAAACACAAAAAGTATTGACAAAATATTACCTGCTATTGACCAAATTGGCAATGCCTGTATGGTAATACTACAAGAAGAGTGTTTTTGCTACGATGAGCAAGTTATCCCCTCTGAAAACGTACAATTCTAAAAAGCCCTATGAATGGGCATACAAGATATGGGTTCCTTCAGGAGTTTCTGAATTTTCCTACAATTTTGAATAATTTGGTGGTGAGCAGGGGTACATTGAAGTTCCGAATGGGCCCAATCTTGGATGTGCAAGTAACATGGTAGTGAAAATGAGTCGTGTGATTCCTAAAGATATGCACTACTAGCTCAATTATGACAATTACTCTTCTAGTCCTTCTTTGGTAGCATGATTAGCGCAAAAAAGATACATTTAGTAGCTACTAGACGTACAAATAGAATGCCGAATTAAAAAGGTCTTTCTGAGAAGGTTATGAAACGAAGAGGTAGGCCTAGTATATTGGAACAAACAGCTTCACTCCAGCAAACGGAAATCCATGTAGTCCAATGGTGTGACAATAACATTGATCTCAGATTATTGTGGTATAGAACCAGTAGCCTACGTAAAACAGTTCTTTCGCTCTGAATGTCATCAAAGAATATAACAAACATAATGGCGGAGTTGACCTGCGAGATTCACTTTTAAGTCTTTACTCCTTGAAGGTAGAAAGCAGGAAGTGGTACCATATAATTTTTTGTCTTGTGTTGGGTGCCGCAGTGGGCAATGCTTGGTTACTTGAGAATAAAGAAGCAGCTTGGAAAATACGAAAAAGTAGTGCCTCTACTTTCTTTCACAACAACTGTGCAAGCGTGTTATTTCATTGGAAAACAGAAAGATAGGCCGCCCAAGAAGTGCTATTCCAGAGGCTCCACCAAAAAGGAAATGCATTGAACCTAGACCAAATCAATATATTCAATCAGATCAGGTGTCACATTGGACAGAAAACAGAGGAAGGTGCAATATTATTCCGAAGTCTAGATTTTTTATAATCTTGCTCCGGAGCCTGATGTTGCCGATAGGGCACAATTAATATTTTCTGAACAAAATGCAAATGCAATAGTGGGTTAATAACAGCTCGCTACTCGATTTTTTCCATTTTCACAAAAATACTCGACTCACTTAAATGATTGTCGAACAACAACTGCACTATTGTTGACGAGTGATGCCATCTTAATGTTCAGGTCGAGAACTTTTCAGACTACATTCGTCCTTAGCAGCCAGTTTATAACCATTTAAAGAAATATTTTAATTTTTATCTAAACAATGCACATAAGATATTTACATTTTGTCAAAACAACATGGAATTCTATCCCACTCAACAAATATATTCAACCATTCAATTTTGAATATAGTTTCGAATAAATTGGCATTGTTTCTAACTCAAAGTCCCGCTTCAATGAAATTGCTATACTAAGAAAAAGAGGGCTTCCGCCTTTGACTGGGAATATATCACGATAAAATGGTTCACATTATGCAATTACAAAAATATGTTTATCTGTACTGCAATGAACTTTTTTATTTATTGTGAAATAATGTTGTCGGACAACATAATAATACGTTTATGACTTTTGCATATGAGGTGAGTAATCTTTGAAATTATCGTGAGAAATTATTATTTGGAATTAAAAATTGTCCAAACTAATGTAGTTAAAAGGAGGAATTTGGAAATACACCATATCCCTGTGTTTTACCACCCAGTCGTTGGCATCATCACAGATAATGATTGACGTAAATTCATCAGAATATCATTCTTCGATTCTTCATCAGAACAAACTGCTTGGGTATTTCCATATTGAGTTTCTGGAATATCAACATAACATGGCCAATAAAGAAGTAAAGTATAATACAGTATAATTGATGAAAGAAAATTGTATTTCGTGCATAATTTCATGCACGAAATACAATTTTCTTTCATCGAACTGTTGATTGTGACACTTGTAACGAAATAGCCCGAGTGCTGGTAGAGGGAACTGCTGATAATCGTTCAAGGATTTGTTCTTCCTCAACATTATCTCTTCTTGTTCTAGTCGCACCACAATGGTGTTCACTGAATTCAAAGGACCTCGTTTCCTTCAATCGTCGATGCACAGCTATAAAAGTAGTGAAATGTGGATGATGTCCTTTTGGATACCAATGTTGATATAATTCAGCAGCGGACTGTTTCACCATGAACGAAATAAACGAAATGCATATCTATATAATCTTCAAATGAATAATCCATTTTGAAACGATGTTCACCGACTGAAATGATTAAAGATGACTTGACAATAATACAAACTGTTTTGGGTTACTGTCAATTATGTCTAATGTAAGTATCGATATATCAGTGTGTTTCTACCGGGAACAATGAAAAAAGGCTACGTTTCTTTTAGTTCCAAATTTCGTTTATGTTTTATGCGTTGATCAGTGGTGTACTGAACAGCCTACCATAAACTAGCATGACTTTGCAACTAGTTATCACGAATCGAAAGAAATTATTCAAGTAGAGATTACTACACAATAAATGTTTTTCTTCATCAAAAACATGTTGATTGGATAATATTTTCCTAGATGATTCAATCAGAAATGGCTTTGATAATGATACTCCCAACATAAACTTCAACAAATTAAGAGTACTCATCTTCAGTTTTCCGCAAAAATTATTTCAGACCTTAACTCTTATCTAAGTAGAGTATTATGAATTTGAGGTTGAGTTTTTTTGTCAGTTGATCTGTCAAAACAATCATATGCAAGGAAGTATGGTAACATATCAGTGAATACACGACATCGATTCGATCAAATAGAATCATAAATGAAAAACTGGAGTTATTGGTCTCATTCTGACTCACCCGTACCATGTTTCCGATTCTCCCAACATTAAAAAATGTTCAGGAGGTTGACACATATTCCGATATGTTGTAAGAAATTAGCATTATGCGATCATTGCACATAGGAAATGATGTCTCTACTAAGGACATATCTTCAGTTTTTCTCAATTATCTCAGACACCTCCACTTTTAGGCACATGGAATGTTATGACTTTAAGGTTGAGTATCGATGAGCCGAACTAATATCAAACGCTCATTTGTCCATTCACTTGTCCCAAGAAAATATGAAGGCACATATGACCACATACCACCGTAACTACGCCACTGGTTTACGAAAATAAAAAATTATAACTTCAAATCAGCACGTTGATTAGTGTACCAACTTTCGAATTCATTCCTTCAGGAATTTTGGAGAAAACAAATCAAATCCTAATACCTTGATAGCAACTTTTCACCTCGAAATAAGGTGAGGAATCTGTAGTCGGAGTTTGTCGTTCTTATTCTGACTCACCCTGTATGGAAGTACACTCCAGTTCACTGTATTACTTGACCGCCTCCTGAGAGATGAAGTAATGTCAACGTGCAAAAAAAATGAGATATCCGTTTTGAGGTCCCCCGAGTGAAGTCTGTCTGTACTTTTCCGCTACAACTGCCAAACCGTTCGACTAATCGAACTGAAATTTGGTATGAAGATACCATTAGTTTTCGGCTGTCATCTGTCAAACGGAAGTGCCACTATTAAAAAATGACAGAAATTATAGCGCACGGAACTTGACCTGCAATATGTCATTTGGAAGCCGCTAAAAAACTGTATTCAGAACAGTTAAAATTATTTCTACAACTGACATCTGTCAAAAATAAAAGAATGGCAAATTTCCAAACTTCCATTGAATTATTCAAAATCTTGTAAGGGTCTTTCCCCTCTACAAGTAAACTTTGGCACCCCCCACTAGTTTCGGATTTGCCTTGGGCGCCACCTTCAGTCATAGTGGGAAGGACACTACTCCGGATAACCACAGTGAAAAAAATAAAACACTCCAGGGGTCGCGTATAGCTACGGAGCCAGAAGGGAAAACTTTACTTTCCCTTGGGTGTAAGCTGCACACTAAATGGTTCTACTCACAGTTTTAAATAGAATACTCAATATTTCAACACATCAAATAGTTTTATTCTATTCAACAAAGTTTGTACAAGCTATTACAAAATAATATGGTAAGCAAGTTGTTCTACGTACGCGGGCAGGGGGCAATGAAATCAAGCGTTGTAAATGTTACTACAGCAACCAAAAGCACATGCGGGGAGTTTTTACGGAGTAGTATAAAACCTCAAAAAGTTTTTTTTTTACGTTACAGAGTTTAGTCATGAAAGCGGGTAACAAATGCAAGCTTACGGGCGGCCAAAGCAATGAATTGTTCGTGATGCTCCGCGTAAACAGGACCTAACTTATCTTTACTATTCGTGCAAAGCTTCTCTGTGTCATTTTGAATTCCCTATTACTATCTCTCTCTGGCTTAACTGTATGCGATGAGATGCTAGAATGTATACAATCACAGAGACAGTATTTTTATTCCCTATCTATCTATCTAACTTGCACGTATCAATATTTTGGATCTAGACCAATCACAATAGAGATTTTTTCGTGACAAAAATACTACCAGAAAACCGACTGTGCCATCATACGGAAGACGGTCAGTAATTATATCCTGTTATAGAAAAAAAAACGAATTAAACGGTTTTCTTCACATAAAAGATTCAATGTAAATTGAACCAGAAAATGGTAGATCTCAGGTGAAAAACAACTACTTTCCTGGCAAATACCACGCAGAACGTTGAATGATATTCACCTGAAAATCCATGCATACCTCCATATAAATGGACATTGAATGCAAATGTTTCTTTCTGATAAGCTCGATTATGTTTAATTTATGTCGTGTTCACCTAACAATCCGCATACCGGTTTCAGGCTTTTTTGGCCCTCATTCTGTCACTAGGTACCGCCATTTAAAAGTTTTCTTTTCCGGCGTACCTATAGGTGTTATAGACTCGATGATGGTTTTGGTTATGTTGTGTCTCGCTTCAGCCAGAGTTCTTCGGACCTTTGGCTGGTTGACTACTCCGTACTGATGAGGGCCAAAAAAGCCTGAAACCGGTATGCGGATTGCTAGGTGAACACGACATAAATTAAACATAATCGAGCTTATCAGAAAGAAACATTTGCATTCAATGTCCATTTATATGGAGGTATGCATGGATTTTCAGGTGAATATCATTCAACGTTCTGCGTGGTATTTGCCAAGAAAGTAATTGTTTTTCACCTGAGATCTACCATTTTCTGGTTCAATTTATATTGAATCTTTTATGTGAAGAAAACCGTTTAATTCGATTTTTCTATTTATTCCACTTCACATGGCGTTTATTTTTCACTATATGCTAGTCGGGCTTGCCACTCCTACTGAGAAGGAATCTTTTATTTAGAAACCTATCGAGGTGGGAGATTTTCGGAGTGTTTCTTTCTGTCACTGGGTACCGCCAGTTAAAAGTTTTCTTTTCCGGCGTACCTATAGGTGTTATAGACTCGATGATGGTTTTGGTTATGTTGTGTCTCGCTTCAACCAGAGTTCTTCGGACTTTTGGCTGGTTGACTACTCCGTACTGATGAGGGCCAAAAAAGCCTGAAACCGGTATGCGGATTGTTAGGTGAACACGACATAAATTAAACATAATCGAGCTTATCAGAAAGAAACATTTGCATTCAATGTCCATTTATATGGAGGTATGCATGGATTTTCAGGTGAATATCATTCAACGTTCTGCGTGGTATTTGCCAGGAAAGTAGTTGTTTTTCACCTGAGATCTACCATTCTCTGGTTCAATTTATATTGAATCTTTTATGTGAAGAAAAACCGTTTAATTCGATTTTTTCTATTTATTCCACTTCACATGGCGTTTATCTTTCACTATATCCTGTTATGTTTCCTACTCCCAACTGTGCTTAATTTGTTATAAACATTTAAAAGCATTTTTTTTTTTCATCGCTTTTGACAAAAAATATACTTTATATATAAAAATTTTGAAACCAAATAAATAAACCAACACCCTAAAAATAGCTTAATTTTATATTATTCATCCTTTACGTTGAAAACAGGAACTATATTCTTCGGACAATAAAGTGTATTTTGATTTGATTTGTACATATGATATTCTGAGGTTATAGCGATATCATTCATGCTTATTTTCCAACTAGCCCGGAAACACAAATTACCCTAGATGAAGAGTTATTATCAAAAATGTATTAACACTCATATCTCACCGGAAATTTAGACCGAGAAAAGTGCAATATAATGTACCAAACTCACGCACAATCGCCCACGTTCAATCAACGATATTTTTCAATGTATCAATATGAATGGACCATCAATCTTTCCCAAGAGATCGATCCCTGTATTACCAGCCAGAATTCACAAGATCTATCGATGAGAAAAGGGAAAAATCCCTCCGTGGGAGGATTCATTCTCTGAGGAGCCCTTATGGTCCGTCATGTATTTGGTATTAGGTTGGATGGATGAGACGGTTCGTTTCAGTTCACCGTGTGATTCTATACTTCGAATTTGAATAGTAGAAAACTCAATGAGGTAAGGTTTCGGTAAACTCAACGCATGGATCGTTTATTGGTCTCGCAAACTTCACAAAGTAGACCTCACAAAAAGCTCTTGAAAAATGCCATGCAATGAAATATGGGGTGTTGCATTTGAGTTATTGCAATTCATAATTTGTCATTTTTTCAAAACTGGAACATTCTCAAAACATGCATTGAAGCCTGAGGAATCGACCAGGGAAAATTTGGTTATCTTGAATGGTTCTGGAGTTATGGATTTTTCTGTGGGTCCTTGCACGACGCTATTTCTACAGATACTTTGACATGAGTCAAAAACTATTGCAGATAAGTCTGGGAAACTTGAGTGCGTTATATCGACAATTCAGTGGCGAATCCAACAATGTGACAAAAATGGGGGAGGGGGAGGGGTTACCGTTTAAAAAAACATAATTCAGTTGGTTATCTTATTTTGGGACATCCTGTGTATGGAATGTGCCTCATTGTCGGATCTATCGTTTAACAAAAAATGAAGTCTATAGCTTGGATAGGAAAAGAGTTATGGAGCTTGCACGCTTCAATTATTTGCAATACTCATATAGCCTTCTAAAATGTTGTTAACAAAGAAATATTGAAAAACAATTTTTTTATATTTTATTAATCGTACGGTATTATTACATTGTAGAAAACTGATTAATTCTCAAAATATTTCCCTAAAACTAAGACTCCGTGTAAAACAATCATACTATTCAAACAATAAACTATAATAATTTGTGAAATTGAATTTTCTATGGATATTTTGTTGGTATTATAACTTGTGTTATTGTTTATTCCTGTATAGATAGATATCTTATTTTAGATAGATAGTTTATTAACTACGTTATGTGAAAAAATACATTTGTAGCAAGTCAATACAATAATGTTTGAGCCATACAAACAGATGAACAACAAACAAACATTTCAGATAGATTACAAGTACACAAAAAAATGTGAACAATTCAAATAAATGAATAACAAAATAGTTATATGAAAAATAATTCATTTACACGAACACAACTATTATCAGTGGTGACACAAATGTATATAAAAGATACAAACATGATGTAAATAATACGATAATTAAGTTAGAAGGCCACCATTATAGTAATTCAGATTCAAACATGTGAGTTGGTGTGGCCAGATACTCGTTGACACTATAAAAACAATGTGTTGTTGAGATATTTTTGGTAAACCTCTTGAAACTACATATAGGTAGATCTTTAACAGTGGGTGGAAATATATTATGAATATTAACATTGAATGTATTGATCAAGGATTTGTGTTGTTTCAGCCTGCGTGGTCTTGAGAGATTAGCACCTCAAGTGTTATGTTCATGAACCTGTGAATTGGTCAGATGTTCGTTTTTGTGGTTATGAATTTCCAATAGACTTCGATAGATAAAGATAGAAGGTACCGTCATTATGTTTAGTTTTTTGAAAAGGGGTCGGCAGGTATCTCTAAAACCTGCATTTGCAATTATTCTGATAGCTCGCTTTTGTAGTAAGAATATTTTCTCGGCACTGGGGCAGTTTCCCCAAAGTAAAGTTCCAGCTCTAGCATGGGAATGAAAAAAAGCATAATATGCTGATGAAAGAGTGTTCAAGCTGACATAATTCTTCAATTGCCTGAGTAAAAATAGATATTTGGAAAGTTTCGAGCCTAATTCTTCAATGCGATAAGACCAATTCAGAATATCGTCTAGGGTGATGCCTAATAGTTTGACAGTTTCACCTTTAGCTATGTTATTATTTGTAGAGAATGTGATAGTTTGAGTTTTATCATTATTTAGTTTCAGAAGGTTAGCATTGAACCATTTCTCAGCCTGATTTACCACAGTTTTCATTGTGGCGAGCAAGTTCTCACAGTTTTGGTCAGTACACACGAGAGTTGTATCATCGGCATGGATTACGCATTTATATGGTAATAAGTGAAAGAAGACGTCGTTTATATAGATGATGAACAACAGAGGTCCCAGAACGGAGCCCTGGTATATCCGAAGTTCTATTCTCGCCAAGATCAACGCATTGTTTACGATTGTTCAAATAAGAGCTAAAGAGGGAAAGTGCAACTCCTCTGATTCCGTATTCATTCAGTTTTATGAGAAGATTGTGGTGAGAAACACAGTCAAACGCCTTGCTCAGGTCACACAATGTGGCTGAGCTATGCTGTTTTTGTTCTAAACCATCAACTATGCTCTTAACCACACGAACAACAGCTAGTAAAGTGGAACAAGATTTTCTAAAACCATATTGATCCATGTTGAGGATTTGTTAACTTCAAAGTAGAGATATAGTTTTTTTTAAGAATAATTTCAAAAATTTTGACAAATATAGGGTCGATGGAGATAGGTCGATGATTTTCGAATAGTTTTATATCGCCCCTTTTAAAAACTGGAATGACCTTACTGATTTTAAAATTATCTGGGAAAGTACCCTCTCTTATGCGAGCATTGGAAAGACACGTGAGTGGTTCGATCAAATAAGAACTTGTTTCTTTTATTATTCTACTATTAAGGGTATAGACATCAAAACAATTGGAGTTTTTCAACTCACTAATGGCATTGAAGACTTCAGAGGTGGTCACAGGTTCAAAGAAGAAGGATCCTGCTGAAGAAGGTTTGACATTATTAGGAGGAAGATGTCTAGTTATAGTTTTTGCTATAGTGGTTAAAAAAGTATTAAATTCATGAGGTGTGATATCATCACAGGTTTTACGAGAGTTATTTTTATTTTTTTCAAAGTTGATGAGTTTCCAGCTATCTCTGACTTTATTATCTGAGTCACTGATGAATTTATCAAAAGCAGACCTTTTCGATTCCAAGATAGCTTTTTGATATTCATTGTTAACATATTTAAAAACTTGTTTATGATTAGGATCGGTTGTCACGTCGTAGATTGTCTTTATGGAATGAACTGTGTCTCTCATTTTTCTTAAGTCATCGTTGAACCAGCCAACGAAGGTTCTGTTGGACTCACTGGAGACTTTTTTAAGGGGAAATAATTTATGGACTAGATTTACATATAAATTCAATAGAAAATCTACCATAACTTCAGAAGAGCTATTGTCGTTGAATATGCTCCAATTAACTTTTTGTAACGATGTCCGGAGTTCGAGAATACCTGAGGATGTTATACTTCTTCTGGAGAGAGGGACATTTGTAACTTGCTTGTTATTATTTATATTTATAAATTGCGCATAGTGATCAGAGAGGCAGGGATCAACAACGCCAGACACATAGCTGTTCCCATCGAAGTTTGTAAGTATATTGTCTATACAGCTCTTTGGACCATTTTCGGTAAATTCTTTGAAAGTAACCTCAAGTCCAAAAGAGTTTGTTAGACAAATCAGATTAGTAAGATTCGAAGAAGGTCTCAAAAAGTTTATATTGAAATCTCCAAGTAATATTAGACGAGTTTATTTTTTTGAAATAAAGATGAAAAGTTCTTCAAGCCTACCCAAGAAAACAGAGCAATCTTCCTTGCATGCTGATCTATAGACTGTGATAATGGCAGTTTGTGAGCTGAGGAGTTCGATGCCACATACCTCAATATCACGCTCAATGCAAAAATTTTCGAGTTTTATAAATATGGCCACACCACCATGCACATGCTTAGATCTGCAAAAGAATTATACCAGGTTATTATTATTATTATATTATTTTGTTGTAAATCATGTTGTTATATTTGATGTTGAATGTATCTTATCTTATAAAATCTCGCATATAGCTACGCCTAAAGCTGGATTTATAGTTTGACGGACTGTAAATGTAGACGCACTGCAAAAATATCAACTATAGAATTCATGTACTTTTATTTATAAATGAACGTAAACGCATACTAAGTGAAACGGAATGGAACGGAAGAGTTGGCCAACTCTCATCTTTTTACAGTGCGTATCTTGTTGTGTCCAGCCAATCAAAAGAAAGAATTATATGTGTGATGTGAAGTCTGTGTGAAGCATACCTCCATTGTGACACGGAAAACGAAGCATACATGAATATTTAGAATATTATAAATCAAATCCAAACCAACACGGGCTTCGTATGATTCGTATAATTTTTAGGTTATGTTGAATCACCTCTATCCATGCGCAACATTCCGTTCCGTCGATTTATAAATTTAATAATATTTTACAGTCCGTTTGTTTCGTCTACGTTTACAGTCCGTCTAACTATAAATTCAGCTCAACTCTGTACGATTCCGTAAATTTTAAAAACGAAATAAATAAATAATAGTTTAAAAAAACTAAAAACACGCTTTTATAGAAAACCAAACTAAAAAAAATAGAAAATAAGAAAAACAATTATTTAATTAAAAAAAAAGCGTGGGGTGCATGGTATCGCCTCGGTGTGTAATGTACTTTATAATTATTGATACCATGCACCCCACGCTTTTTTAAAAATATAATACATTTTTTTCTTATTTTCCATTTTTCAGTCTGGTTTTCTATAAAAGCGCATTTTTAGTTTTTTTGAACTACTATTTATTTCCTACTTTTTAGTGTGGTTTATTTATGAAAGCGTGTTTTTTTAGTTTTTTTTAAACTTTTATTTTTATAATTTTTTTGCAAATTAAAAAATGGAATAATCTCATCAAATATGTTAATCATAATCTCCGACCCCAAAAACCCCCACATACCAATTTTGAATAGAATCAGACCATAATCGCAAAACTCGGCCGCCATTTCAAAGCTGCATTTGAATTTTCCAATTTCACAAAAGAATCATAATATTCGACCCCAAAACCCCCACATACCAATTTTGAATAGAATCAGACCATAATCCAAAACTCGGCCGCCATTTTAAAGCGCATCTTGAATTTTCCAATTTTCACAAAAGAATCATAATATTCGACCCCAAAAACCCCCACATACCAATTTTGAATAGAATCAGACCATAATCAGAAAACTCGGCCACCATTTTAAAGCCCATCTTGATTTTCCATTTTACAAAAAATCATAATTCGACCCCAAAAACCCACATACCAATTTTAATAGAACAGACCATAATCACAAAACCGGCCGCCATTTGAATTTTCCCAATTTTCACAAAAAAATCATAAATTCGACCCCAAAAACCCCCACATACCAATTTTGAATAGAATCAGACCATAATCACAAAACTCGCCCCATTTTGCCCCATCTTGAATTTTCAATTTTACAAAGAATCATAATTCGACCCCAAAAACCCCCACATACCAATTTTGAATAGAATCAGACCATAATCACAAAACTCGGCCGCCATTTTAAAGCCCCATCTTGAATTTTCCATTTTTGCAAAAGAATCATAATTTTTGACCCCAAAAACCCCCATAACCAATTTTGAATAGAATCAGACCATAATCACAAAACTCGTCCACCATTTTGTGCCGCCATCTTGAATTTTTCAATTTTGACAAGAGAATCATAATCTCCGACCTCAAAAACCCTCAGATACCAAATTTGAAGCCAATCGGACCATAATCACAAAACTCGGCCGCCATTTTGAAGCCTCCATCTTGAACTTTCCAATTTTTACAAAATAATCATAATATTCGACCCAAAAACCCCCACATACCAATTTTGAATAGAATCAAACCATAATCACAAAACTCGTCCACCATTTTGGAGCCGCCATTTCGAGTTTTTCAATTTTGACAAAAGAATCATAATCTCCGACCACGAAAACCCTCGGATACCAATTTTGAAGCCAATCGGACCATAATCACAAAACTCGTACGCCATATTGGAGCCGCCATTTTGTTTTTTCTTCACACAAAAGTTTCTTGATGCATTGTCAATGGAATTATGTACACCTGCCAAATTTCAAATCATTCGGACGTCTGGAAGTGGGTCAAAATCGCGCCCAAAGGAGTCGGTTACAAACAAACAAACAAACAAACATACAAGTGAAGCTTATATAAAGCGTGTAAAAAACACCACATTTCGAAAATTGTATCAACACATATGTCAAACTCATTATTTGAGTTGTCCGATATTTCGCTGAATCCGACTCTGTCTAGTTGCGGGAATTTCCTTCTGATGCGATTAAAACCCAGACCGGCGTTTATTCCATGTATTTCAGAAATATTGCTATCTTAATGTACCAATGTTAAGGTTCAGCTTGATGATGTCTATTTAATTACAGCGAACTAATCCTCATGGATTGTTTCTTAATTTTAACTGCCCAAACAAGTTATTGAGTTGGGGTCAGGCATTATCAAGTTTGTGTTCATGAGCAGTTCGGCGTGATTTGCTAAGCAGGATGCTGGTGTTTTTGGCTTTGGGTGAGTTCCATTGTTTTTATATTATTTTCCGAGGTCATTGTAACTATAAGGTTTGTATTATTCCAAACCTCATCAGTCATTTTATGATTTTTTGGAGGCTATTCGTTTGTTCGGTTTACCTCAAGGTGAATTCTCGTGAATTTTTTCCACATGTTAGTTATTTAGTTATATTCACTGGAGGTGCGCACACATTATCATTGACTTGGGTTGAATTTCCTTGATGTATACCATGCGTGTACTACTGAAATAATGATTCGTTTTGTTTTCGTTTATCTTTGCGGCTGGACATTTCCCCATAAATTAAATACAGATCAACTTTATGCAAAGAGAATTTAATGTTTTGCTAATAAGTGCTTCGAGATAAAATAATATACCGGGTGTCAATCTAATCTTTTAGGGCAGTAGATATAGACAATCAATTAACATATTTTTCCAAAAGTTTCCAAACTTCAATGGTATACAGAGTGGCCACTTTTTTAATGGGATTGTATTGGTAACTTTTAAACCATAAGAGTTAGAAGGTCGGTCAAATGGAGAAAAAGTTGCATCCATAGAAGCATTGTCAAGCAGTTTGAACAAATCGAGATTATCAGGGCCGGTTATTGAGATATCCTAAGAAAAGTAAATTCTGTCATTTTGATTTTTCTTTTTTTCCACTTTATTTCGAATATTATCAAAAAATGTCACAGGAGTTTTTTATTCGACAGTAAATTATCCTCATTTTGACATAATCAGATTTTGTATCCAACGTTTCGTATGCTCTGGGCCACCCTCAACCTCATTTTTTTCAATATGGACCTCCATATTTTATGACACTTTTCGAAATAACTTTCAACGCTAAATTCCACGATATATCATACAATGTCATTCAAAGTTGATTTTCAGGAGATTTTGACCCTTATCCAAATTTCTTTGGGTCGGATCTGTATTACATTTAGGTACCTTTAGTTCAATTAACAACATGCAATACATTTCGACAAGAAAATCAACTTACTCATCTTCAACTGAATGGAACGTAATCAAAGCAAGAAACAAGTAATAATTATTTACAAATTTCAAGAGATGAAAAACCTAATTCATAATAATTAAACGAAACTATCATTTAATGAAAGAAAAATCAAATGATTATTCGAAAGTAAATGATGAAAATCAATGAATTAAGTGTTCGAAATGTCCACCATTTTGTAAAATGCACTTTGCGGTTCTGAAACCCATACCTCTTATACATTTGCTTATTTCGTCTCCTTGAATACCTTCCAATACATTCTCAATCTTCTCGCGAAGAATCTCTATTGTCGGGTTCGTAGTATCATAAATTTTTTGTTGAGATATCCCCACAGATAAAAATCCAGCGGATTCAAATCCGGAGATCTGGCAGGCCATGCTACTGGACCTCTTGTTCCAATCCATGAATCGGGAAAAGTTCGATTTAGATAGTCTGTGACTATTCTTGAGTTGTGTGGACCACATCCGTTTTGTTGGAACCATGGACTATTACGTCGATACCGTATAGGAAGATCATCCAACACTTCTTCTATAATTTCTACATATTTTGCTCCGGTTAGGTTGCCGTCAATAAAATAGGGTCCCAGTAATTTATTATTCAACAAACCGCACCATATGTTCAAAGAAAAACGATATTGATGTCTAACTTCATGAATTAAGTGAGGATTTTCTGTGGCATGAAAATGTTTGTTCCTTCGATTGAACATGCCAGAATTTGTGGATGTCGTTTCGTCTCCCCAAATGATATTGTGCGCAAAATTGTTTTCATTCCGCACCTTCCGTTGAAACCAATTACAGAATTGCAACCTTTTCTCAGGATCATTGCGATATAGTTTTTGCACGGCTTGGTATTTATAGTCATGGTATCAGTGTCTCTTAAGTATTTTATTAACAGCATTTTTTGATAAATTGCATTCACTGGCCATAGTTCTCGATCCTATTGGTTTTCGAATTTGGGCCAGAAATTGACATTGATAGGTCGTTTTGTCGTACATAAGGACCTCTAGGTTTGATGAATGAATTATGTGCAAGTAACGTTGTAGATAAACGTCGAAACATTTTAATATTTGGTGTTGTTCTTTCAGAATATAATTCACCATACCTTTGTTGTGCTTTGAACGAATTTCTATCTAGTTTTATGTACACTTCGTACATATCTCTCTCCTCTTCATTTGTGTATCTTACCATATCGAATAAGTTAAATTGAAATTACTCAGAAAAGTATTTAATGACAAGTTCTTGTGACACAATAATAAACGAAGTGACAAATAATATGACATTTCTTGTTATGTTCTTTTTTATCCACGGCCTACTACTTGAAAATAATACATTCAATAAACCTAGAGTTGTGTCTATGTAAGAAAAAACAAGTCTATCAACGATATCAATGTTCTGACCCAAATTCAATTGAACCCAGAAAAAGAATCGAGAACTATGGCCAGTGAATGCAATTTATCAAAAACTACTGTTAATAAAATAGTCAAGAGACGCGAATACAATGATTTTAAATTTGAATACCAAGCCTTGCAAAAATTATATCGTAATGATCTCAAAATAAAGTTCGATTTGTGATTTGTTTCAACGGAACAAATGACAAATCCAACAATAATGATTCCTCGCGAGAAGATTGAGAATGTATTGGAAGGTATTCAAGGAGACGAAATAAGCAAATGTATAAGAACTATGGGTTCCAGAACCGCAAAGTGCATTTCACAAAATGGTGGACATTTCGAACACTTACTTCATTAATGTTCATCATTTACTTTCGAATAATCATTTGATTTTTCGTTCATCAAATGATAGTTTCGTTTAATTATTATGAATTAGGTTTTTCACCTCTTGAAATTTGTAAATAATTATTACTTGTTTCTTGCTTTGATTCTGTTACGTTCCATTCAGTTGAAGATGAGTAAGTTGATTTTCTTATCGAAATGTATTGCATGTTGTTAATTGAACTAAAGGTACCTAAATGTTATACAAATCCGACCCAAAGAAATTTGGATAAGGGTCAAAATCACCTGAAAATCAACTTTGAATGACATTGTATGATATATCGTTGAATTTAGCGTTGAAAGTTATTTCGAAAATTGTCATAAAATATGCAGGTCCGTATTGAAAAAAATGAGGTTGAGGGTGGCCCAGAGCGTACGAAACGTTGGATACGAAATCTGATCATGTCAAATTGAGGATAATTCACTGTCAAATAAAAAACTCCTGTGACATTTTTTGATAATATTCGAAATAAAGTGGGAAAAAAAGAAAAATCAAAATGACAGAATTTGCTTTTCTTATGTTATCTCAATAACCGGTCCTGATAATCTCGATTCGTTCGAACTGTTCGACAATGCTTCTATGAATGCAACTTTTTCTCCATTTGACCGACCTTCTAACTCTTATGGTTTAAAAGTTACCAATACAATCCCATTAAAAAAGTGGCCACTCTGTATAAGTGCATTAATGAAAACAAACTATAACATTTTGCAGAAGTCTGTGATGAACGGTACATTGTTTTAATTGCAAAAAACATTTTCATGCTTTATTATTGCACTGAAAATTGCAAAAGTTCTGCAAACTAGGCATACCTATCGTAATGGAGTTTTACAACATGCATTAAGTTTGCAACCTTGTAAAAGTTACGGAACCTTGTTTTTCGTCATTTGTTTAAGTTTTTCATTGTAATTTATTTGAAAAAATTACAAAAGTTCTGCAAATTTGATAAATGAACGGAAAAAAGTATAAAATATTCACGTACATTTGCAACCATTTCTGAAAAACGCATCATTTATTTATCAAACTTTTTTATCGCCGCTCCCATTTTCAATACACACAAGCATTGAAATAATTACAAAAGCTTTTTATTGTGGTTGCAAATAAAGAGAATATCGGTCTTAGTGGATAGGTAACTTTGCAACCTCATACGAAAAACGGAACCTATTATTTTACCAATATATTTTTTTGCATTTTTAACACTTCTAAAATAATTGCAAAAGTTCTGCAAATTGCAATTAAAATCACGACTGATATTTTACGTGACGCAAGAGATTTGCAACCGTCATTTTAAGGAATTTTTTTTGTGTAATTGATTTGTTTTATTTATAATTTGGCCATGAATTGCAGACATTGTGCAAATAGGTTTGAGATATATATTAGACCGACATATGTCTACAGTGGTCCAGTTAAATACTTGATTATCCATCGCGTATATCTGTTATATTTTGTACTGGTTGATTGAATTGTAGCTATTAACTTTTTTTAAACTAATTATTAATCTCTGAAGCAATCACTGTTCTCGTCTAATCAGCGACATACATTTAATCTAATCTTTTCGAATGCAACTATCGAAAGAGTACAAAATTCTGCTAAAAGACTATTGGAAACATTAATTTTTCATCGCATTAGAAACGAAATGCAATCCTTCTTCATTTAAAATTTTCACTTGTCACAACATGACTTTATAGCAATCGACAATATTTTGAAATGAATAATCGATTCTTAATGGAAGTAAGGATATCAAAACGTTATCGATTGTATATTTCGCAAGTACATAATTTTCACCATCAAACAGAAGCGTTGCTGAAAAATAAAAATTTGTGGCATCGATATTACATCTCAAATTAAATTTTTACAGGTAAGTATGTATTTCTTGAATTAAATAAAATTATAATTTACCTTTCCACTCGACTTTCTTACTCCAATTGTGGTTTCGCATGAAAAATCCTATTGAATCCGAATGGAGGACTGAAATGTAATCGAAACGTAAAAATCATTTTCTTGATTTATACATTTTTTTAAAATAAAGAGAAAAACATGTTTGTAGGTAATTCTATTTCAGTTGTAGCTCCAGGTCTATTAGATGAATGTGGTTAGTTATATAGTTGTCTGTCATAAAAATACAATTACCAGGATTTTTGTTATTCTGGTAATAAATCATGTTACTGAACTGCTGTGCATTCATTAATCTGTAAACAAAACACTGTGACGTAACACAGTTGTAGGTTAATCGTACTAATGTACAACTGTACGAGTGTTTTTTAAATCTCAATATTTCCTCCATGTTTGAATGAATCAAGAAAATTATGAAAACGGGTCGAGAGATTCCCGATTCTCCATAAAACGTACTCAGTGTATTTTTTATGCAAATTCCTAATTGTAATATGATGTTTTGAATTCATATCGTAAACGTTAGCTTTCAGCATTGAGTGATTTCACCTACCGTTGACGAGCTTTTTCTTGGTCGATAGTTAACTTGGTAACACAATGAATGTCGTTTATTAGGTATATGCAAATCTTTATTATTCAGATAACACAGGTGTTACAAAAATAAATATTTTTTTAATTCCTAATGTTCCGCATTATAACATAGTTTGCAAATTATTATACTGGTAGAATGAGTTGTCTGTCCGATTCGCAAAACTTCTGTATTTTTTGGTAGAGTACAAATACGAAAGTATTTTTCTTTTGATTTGACCCCTCATTTCCTTGCTGTAGACGAGGTTGCAAATTAATGAAAACATTGTACGTCAGGAATCTCCACTTGCAACCATAATTGGAAACTTATAATAATTCCGATAATCATTTTAATAAAAAAAATCAATTTAATGAAAAAATATTTTTCTGTTTGACGCAAGAGATTGCAAATTGAAACTCTTGCAAGAATTATTTCAGATATGTTTTCGAGTTTGCAGAACTTTTGGAATTTTCATCGAAAAATTAGGACTAACAACAATTTTCTTTCGATAAAAAAGACATTTCCGTTTTGTTTGAGTGGTTGAAAATTTACCAGAGGATGTAAATTGCTATTTATCAAAACTTCGACAGTTTGCAGAACTTTTGCAAATTTTTCCGCGCTCATAATGTGAAAATTCATTAAATCCTGATTTTCAACATCTTCCGTTCATTCTACTGAAGCTTTGAAACTCTTGTAATTATTATTGAATTTTGGGAAAATCATGTCTATCTCTACTGGCCTATTTACACAAGCCATGGTTTTCTGAGGGTCTGAAATAAAAACTTAGCAGGAATCTTGGTTTCAATAATTGAACAATTTTTCAATATTTCATACTCTCCCATTATTTCCGGTTTGGCCGGAAACGGCCTCAACTTGCGAATTTCAAATGGAACACCCTGTAAATTATATCTTTTTTGATTCTAGGGGCGATTCTGAGTACGACCACATAGTTTCAAAACAAAAAATTGGTACCTTTGATTTTTCAGAAGCATTTTTATTTTTGCATCTAGAATGTGTTGGACCCTCCTTCAACATTAATGATGAGAATAGTTATTTATGCAACAAGTACAAAAAGTGTTTATTGGATGCGACCTGAAATTGTCCAATGAGGCCCTCAACACGTCGTGCAATTAACACTTTTTGCACAAGTGCAAAAACCAAAGAATGTTTTATTTAGATGGCACTAAGTGTAGGAAATTAAAAAGCGCAATTTAATAGCAAAATATTTAATAATTAATTAGCGCTATCGATTTGAATTGGGAAAGTTAGGAACTAATATGTTGGGAACAATTTAATTAAAACTTTATTTTTACCATAAATGTTAAAAGCAAATTTACAATTTGTGCAATTTTCAACATAAATTTTTCTTAGTGAATTATTTTTCAATTACAGTTCTTGATTTGTGACTTCTCCAAATGTACTAGTACTTAATGTCTTTGTAAAAGCAGAATCGCAAAAACCTAGAACTGGAGTTGGACAGTGTCACCGTTGACAAAAATTCGGACACTCACAGGCAGACTGTTAACGCTATACCTGTGCAAAATGTAGTTTTACGCGTATGAGCTATGAATGCAGAAAATCTAAAAATACGCAACCGCGTTGCGGCAATTGCGAGGGCCAACATACTTCAAAATTACAGAGAAACTAGCCAATAAGAAATAATAATCACAATAATAATAGTAATGTGAAATTATTGTTCCAGGGAAATCATGAAAAAGGAAATTGTGGCATAATGGACAAATTATTGAATTAAAGAAAAAAAGCATCCTCAAGTGGGAGTCGAACATAAGGTCGTGGGTTCGATGATGCTTTTTTCTTTAATTTAATAATTTGTCCATTATGCCACAATTTCCTTTCAATAATAGTAATGCTAACCAAAATTCAAAGACTCCTAGAAAGCTTCCAATAGGAGCTGGGTGGGTAACTCAAGGAGTTTCATGCGCCCAAACTGCAAATAAATTAACAAACAATGCTGACGGCGAAATTATCAAAGGCTTAGAGGAACTTATGAAACAAGTATGAAAGAGAGCACGGCTAATCATAGTTAATAAAATAACATCAAAAGCTCTTAACATGGTGACTTGGAATGCTAATAGTAGTAATGACAGATAAGTGCAATAAAATAAAAAATTTAATGCACTAGTGCAATAAAGAACCAGTTTCTTCACTGTCCAATAAAGTTTTGTTTCATACATGAACGTAGAAAACAAAATATATGACAGTGTTTTCCGCCTAGTTGAGTACCTATGTCGGTTTGATATTTCCAAAAAGTCATTTTTTTGACAACTCCTTTTAACGCATTACCATAAACCTTCTTAGTCTCAGTAACTGAGCTCCTAAACTAATGTAAGTAACTAATTTTGAGTCGGCGCCAAACAAATAAGCAGATAAATTAGGTAAGGCGTAAAATGATGGCATCGAGTTGCGCGGTGATATTCTGATAATATTTTTGGAGTAATTTAATGATGTTCGTTGATTGTTTGTTTGGGGCCGACTCAAAATTAGTTACTTACATTAGTTTAGGAGCTTAGTTACTGAGACTAAGAAGGTTTATTTTATTTTTTACTTTTCAGTTCCGTATTTTGTCGGTTTAATTTTTTGTTAAAAAGTTTTTATTTTTCAATTTTTTATAGCTAAAATATACTAATTACTACCAACTTGTTTTTTGATTACTTCCAAAATACTTACTTACCCACCTTACTTCAACTATTACCAGTTAAATAATATGATTATCTACTTTTACTATTTGTTGTAATATACATTATTTCTGTTGTTCTGGTTAGTTTATTTCATTACTTTGTATATCATTCCATCCTCTCATAGAATATAATGGTTTTGACGGATGTGGAACAGAAATAATGTCAGTAGCGATCTGTCATTGTCAACTACGTATGTGTGTGCCAATGTTCATGAGTGAAAAATCAATTATCCCCTATTTTTCTGTCCGTAAGGGTATATAATTCCATTCGAAATCTAAATATAAGGTATACCCTATCTATTAAAAAAAGAATCAACCAAATCGAAGAACCCAGTACAAAGTTATGCCTGATAGAATCGGTTAACGGACCAGAATTCAGAGGGTGAGTGATCAATATCCTTCATGTTGCTACCCTTAGGGGTGGATTTCATCTTTCAAATTCAAATGTGACTACCTTCGAAGTACACCCTATCCAATGAAGAAATAATTATCGGAATCGGACGCCTCAGTAAAAAGGTATGCGTGATCATACATTAAAAAAAAATGATGGAAAAAAAATATACGGGTCGACTAGAGAACCTCCTTCTTTTTGCTTTCGTCGGTTAAAAATTGAATGAAACTGAAATAAAAACATCAGTTTTCACGTAAAAAAAGTTTATAATCCATTCCAACGAAAAAAAGCTAACCATAGTACCAGGATAAGTTGAAGGGAATTGAATGTTCGAAGTGCCTTCCGTCAACTTCCTGACATTTTCTGGCTCTATCAATTGAAGACGCGAATGGTTGAGGGTGATATGTTACAAAAACTTTTAGTCAAGCACGGTCAAAGTTTTGTATTTTTTTCATTCAGGACTAGCTATGAAAGATCAGAAAATTTCACTCACTAATGATTCATTAAACAATAGACAGATTTATTTGACCAAATTGGCAACACATTCGAATAATAAAATATGACATATTTAAAAATATTTTAATAAGATGGGTACAAACGAGAAAACTTTCATTCAAGCAGAAATTCACACATTTTCAAGGTTTGGAACATAACACCTTCATGCACTCGTGTTATACAGTGCTTTTCTTTAATGTCCCCTCCCCCTTTTATTTTTTGAACGGGTCAACTCAAAAAATTGGAACTTGAGATAATGAAATTGATGCATGAATACTATATTTTGGAGTAAAATTGGCAGATGAAACTTTCAAGATGGCGACTGGGCGCCATCTGGGAAAAAAATTTGAAAGGGGGGTCTTGTGACACATCTTTTTGAAGCTCCTGACGAATACTTCACAACCCTAGAATATAAAGTCTATATCTTCACCTACTACAAAATCGCGGAATATTTAATGATTACCTGCATACAAACACATTAATATCGATACATCTAGAAATATATGTTTTTTTCTCTGCCATATGGCAATCCCAACAACCAGGTTTGATAGGTTATTTTTTGTTTAAACAAAAAATGACGAGAAATGTCAGTACGATAGCGAACATCATTGTTCAGTTAAAATATTCTCATTTAGTTTTCGGTTTTACTAGTAAATAGGTATAACGTGAACTATCTCTAAAATGCTCAATTCTCGTCCATTGGAAAAAAAATCGAAGCGATTTTTATTTACGGTGCGACGCGTAACTTTCACGAAACCGAAAGAATTTTTAATAATTGTTTCCCGAATCGTCCTATCTGTAGAAAATATTTAAGGGAACTTGTAACCAAATTTACAACTACCGGTAGTGTACAGAACGAAAAGTCCCCAGGCCATCCGTCCATTCCGGAAGAACAGCAAATTCAAATAATTGGTAAGATGATAGTAAATCCTCAACAGTCTACTTCCTCCGTCGCGAATGTTTGTGAGGTGTTTCCTTCTACTGTGTGGAGACGTTTGAAGAGGAAAAAGTATCATCCATGCAAAATCAAAATGGTACACCAGTTAACTGAAGATGACCCTGATCGAAGAACAGAATTCTGTGAAATTATGACGACAACCATTGCAAGGCATCCACACCTATCTCCACAATATTTGTTTCAGTGACGAATCTACATTTTATCTCAACGGCAAGGTTCACAGACAAAATTGCCGTTATTGGAGTGACACCAACCCTCACATTTTCCGGGAAACTCATACTCAATATCCAGAAAAAATTCATTGAACAAAATTTAACAGGGGAACTGTATTTGAATATGCTGGAAAATACTGTTGACCCTCTAATCACCGAAATCGTCGAAGCGAATCCTAATGATTTCGATATGGATATTGTATTCCAACAAGATGGAGCACCAGCACATTACTACGGACAAGTAAGAAACTATTTGGATAATACTTTTCCCGGTCGTTGGATTGGCCGTCGAGGTCCTACGGAATGGCTAGCCTGCTCGCCAGATTTGACACCTGTAGACTTTTTTTTGGGGGGCTATTTGAAGCAAAAGGTGTACGAAACTGAACCTGCTTCAATATTGGATATACGGCAGAGAATAATAAATATTTGTAGAAATATCGACGTTACTGTGTTCGAAAATGTTCAGCGTGAATATCGGATAGGCTGTTCTTATGTCAAGCAGTTCAAGGCAACCATTTCGAGCATCTTCTGAACTGAACTCAGCTTTTTTCCTCAAATTATGAAGTTAACCGTCGATGTATTCAGGCAATTATTAAATGTTCCGCCATTTTGTAGTAGGTGAAGATATTGACTTTATATTCTAGGGTTGTGAAGTATTCGTCAGGAGCTTCAAACGGATGTGCCACAAGACCCCCCTTTCATTTTTTTCCCAGATGGCACCCAGTCGCCATCTTCGAAGTTTCATCTGTCAATTTTACTCCAAAATATAGTATTCATGCATCAATTTCTTTATCCCAAGTTTAAATTTTTTGAGTTGATCCGTTCAAAAAATAAAAAGGCGGGGGGGACATTGAAGAAAAGCACTGTACATTCAAGAACTTGTCGCGCAAAGTTTTTAGTTCGAATACAAAAGCGACAAGCTTTTGAATCTTGAACTCACGGAATAACCTACGTCCCACATCGAAATCAATTATTTTTTACTTTTTAACGCATTTGAATAAAAGCTTGTCTTCAAAAAGGTTTTTTTTTATCAATTATTTTCTTTTGTCTTTTTAGTAAGTACGCCTCAATCTATGCATTTTCGTTAATGCATCGTCATTATGAGGGCCTTTTTCCTGTAAGTTCTGAGCCATCTAGTTCTTCAACGAGGAGACCATCTGAATATTAACTTGTCCGCTATCCTGGAGCTGACATCTTCAAATTATGAATTCTGACAAAAAATCAATAATCTTAGAGTGAATTCATAATCTCCGACCTCAAAAACCCCGACATACCAAATTTGCTTAGAAACGGTCCATTATCACAAAACTTGTCCACCATCTTGGAGCCGCCATCTTGAATTTATCAATTCTGACAATAAATTCATAATCTTCGACCCCGAAAACATCCACATACCAATTTTGAATAGAATCAGACCATAATCACAGAGATCATCCCCCATCTTGGAATTTTGACAAAAAATTCATAATCTTCAACCAGAAAAACCCCCACATACCAATTTTGAATCGAATCGGACCATAATTACAAAAATCGTCGGCCATCTTGGAGCCGGAATTTTTATTTTATGAATTCTGACAAAAAATTCTTTATTTTCGACCCCAAAAACACAAAGCTCGTCTGCCATCTTAGAGCAGCCATTTTTTTTTCTAACAACAATTTCATAATACATTGTCATGGGAACTATGAACACCTGCCAAATTTCACGTTGATGGGGCAACTAGAAGTGGGTCAAATTTAACTTGCAAGATTTGATTACAGATAGACAGACACCGGAACAGGTGAAACTACATAAAAGTTTGTAAAAATGATGTGAATATTCAAGTTACAAAATAGAAATGAATTACGAAGATTACAAGCAACATATAATAATAGTAAAAAATCTGGTACAGAAGACATGTACATAGATTTTTAAAATAAATTTAAACTAAAAAAAAAAAAACAGAAGCAAAAGTTATCAAAAATGGTTTATCAGATTTTTTTTAACTTACAAATAAGAACAAGCAAACCCCTAGCAACAAATTTTTAGTGAAATATTTTTTTGCTCAAATTCTTAGGAGTTCCCAGTAGCATCCTTATTGGGAAGTTCATTCATATGGGCTCCAATTGCAGTTAATTGTTATGAATATTTATATTTCTTTATGATAATTTGAGCCTACTCGGGAATCTTCTAGTATTTCCCACAAGCGAAGATGCATAATTGAAATGCCATTGTTTTTTTCCGTATTCGAAAGGTGTTTTTATTTCGATTGTCATTGAATATTGGTATTATGGTAATATTGGTTTTCCCAACAAACCTGTACTTGTTACCTCAGCTTCATTCTTCAACGATAATCGATTTCAAATTACCGTTTCGATAATTATATAGTATTCTTAGACTCCAAGGTGTTCAAAGCAGAATATTCCATAAGATGTGGATATTTTTGAAGTTGTTTTTTCTGGAGCAAGTATATTTCTTGACGTAATATTTTGGTTGAATAAGTTCGTAAATTTGACTTGTTTTCTACATACAGTGCGGCTTTCAATAGTCCCCCCCTGTTAACTTTTTAACGGTTCGACGTAGAACCATGAAAAAAACGTATTGAATGATATCACCGATACAACTTATTGAAATAAAAGACATTATGATTGCCCGATAGATGGCGTGGGGGGCACATCAACTTGAAAATTTCAAATAGCAAGTGGTGGCACATCGTTGAAAAGATGATTCCATTCTCTTTTCAACCATCCTTTTTTTTAAATTTCGTTCAAACATTTTTTCACAATATGCATTTGAAATGTCCAAATATAAGTGCGGATCTGAATGGTACTGTTACCTCAATAACTTTTGAACGGTTCGATGTGAAACAATGAGACATGAAATTTATTGAATGGTAATTACCTGTCCTACTTATTGAGAGAAGATACATTACAATTACTCGACAGAGGGCGCTGGGGGCTCATCAATTCGAAAGTTTCGATAGGCATAGAGGTCGATTTGCACATCGTTGAAAAGATAATTAAAATTTTCTTTCTACTATGGTTGCTCTACGGAATCACAATTGCTACTTTGGCTTTTTATAGATTACACATGGTTACTTTTTCTCAAAGAAGCAATGTAAAGAATGGCAAAATGGTGTTAAACTTATATCAGCTCGAATAATTTTGTTACATTTTAATCGACAAACGTCGAACTAACATCTTGAAGAACTCTGTGTAAATAATTGGATTATTTCATGAAGTTTTGATAACGGGGGTCGATATAGTCTCAATGAACGAATTGTAGAGAATCAAAATACGAAGAAAACGAGCCCTAGCCCGATTCGATGGTATCATTAGTAACAGATAAAAAGCAGAAAAACCAAAAAAACCTTTTACCACCTTTTCAAGTTATAGCGCAAGCTCTTCGCGAAATAGTAGTGATTGATATGTACTTCACGTGTAACGAATTCAGGCGCTGCCGGTTCATTAGTTTTTGCATAATTGCAAGTCGAATTTTTTAATGCACTTTAGTGAGCCTGGATGCGTCAAAGGTGATATGATTTTAATTTTTCAAAACATATTGAAAGTAGAAGTGTAGTACTAGAAAACATCCATTCTCATTTTGCGTTAAAATGCTGCGAGATAGGTGAGAAATACTTGCAAACATGACTGAAAATGGGCAAGCGCGTGAAAGCGGCTGAGTAGTGGGGGTAGTGCAGCAGATTCATAACTTTCGCGTAGCTCTTGTATTAGTATCCATACGCTTCCTTGCGCCTGTTGCTCTACCCTACTACTCAGCCGCTTTCACTCGCTCGCCCGTGTCATGTTTGCAAGTATTTGTCACCTATTTCGCAGCATTTAAACGCAAAATGAGTATAGACGTTTTGTAGTACTATATTTCTACTTGAAATTGAAATCCTGGCTTGCTTCCAATGAAGTGCATTAAGTACATATCAATCACTACTATGTCGCGGAGAGCCTGCGTTACAATTGAAAAAATGGCGAAGTTTAGAATTTTTGAAAAAATGCTGATTTTTTCGATTTTTTAACCGACCTAACCAAAAAGAAGGAGGTTTTCTAGTCGACGCGTATATTTTTTTTATGTATGACCACGCATAACTTTTTACTGAGACGTCCGATTCAGATAATTCTTTTTTCAATGGATAGGGTGTACTTCGAAGTTGGTCCCATTTGAATTTGAGAGATGAAATCCACCCCTTAGGGTAGCAAAATAAAGGATATTAATCATTCACCCTCTGAATTCTGGTACGTTAACCGATTCTATCAGGCATACATTTGTACTGGGTTCTTCGATTTGGATGATTCTTTTTTCATCAGATAGGGTATACCTCATATTTGGATTTTGAATGGAATTATCCACCCTTACGGGTAGAAAAATAGAGGATAATTGATTTTTCACTTTTGAACATTGGAACACATATGACAGATCGCTATTGTCATTATTTTTGTTCTCCTACATCCGTCACAATCATTATATTCTATGAGAGGATGGAATGATATACAAAGTAATGAAATAAACTAACCAGAACAACAAAAATAATTTATTTTACAACAAATAGTAAAAGTAGATAATCATTTCTTGACATGATTTTTGGGTAACCTTCCACAGTCTGAAAATGAAAATATATAAAATCATGTCAGAAACGTTGTTCTCCACAAAAACACATTCATTCAATAGATAATCATATTATTTAACGGAATAGTTGTTTCAACAAAATTAAACCGACGAAATACGGAACTGAAAAGTAAAAAATTAAATAAACCTTCTTAGTCTCAATAACTGAGCTTCTTGTGATATACTGATTACTTATTTATATTAGTAAAAGAATAGATTCAAAATGAATGTATATTTCTATGTTTTGTGACAGTTACATGACATTGTATATCATCCTCATAACAACATGCCTTTCTTATCTCTTAACTAAAACTAACTAACTAGATGCATGAACAAAATATCAATAATAGGTGATACTATACTACATCTCTCTCCTAATGAGAGGAAAAAAAATCTAAATGCATGAAAAGAATATTAATAATGAGTGTACTATACATCTCCCTCCTAATGGGAATAAGAGGAAAAATAAAACAATCATACCTCCATCTTTCAGGTGGTTTCACGTTCCTTTTAGGTCGACTTATAACTTCTTCACCCGAATTTTCAACAACTTGATAATTATCTTCATCAACTGATAGTTACATTCCCTATATTGCCCCTCTCATTATTTTCCAAAATGTGTGATTGAATTATATTAATTTTTTTCATTTGATTCACATGTCTTTTCCATTCAATGTTCTGCAATTCCGGAATTACTACAATATAAATTGAATGACTAATTTTTTTAAGAATAACACCCTTAATCCAACAAACATTATTATTTTTCGGTAATCCTTTACTGTAACAGTTTCCCCTATTTCAAAATTTTCTGATCTTCTACCTCTATGATAAAACCTCTGTTTTCTTTGTTTTTTTCGTACATGACTTTCTATGTTAGTATTTACTTCAACATTCTGACTCCCATCTGGAAATAATGCACTAAATCTCGTCCGCAAACTTCTTCCGAACATAACATTAGCTGGACTTGAGTTCGTGGTACAGTGAGGTGTATTACGGTAATCAAAAAGAAAATAACTGAGTGCTTGATTTATAGTCAAACCTTTATTTATCCCTAACGCATTTTTCAATGCATTTTTAACCGTTTTCACGGAATTTTCGGCCGCTCCATTGGAAGAAGGATTATAGGGAGGTGAAGTTTCAATTAATGTAAGTAACTAATTTTGAGTCGGCACCAAACGAACAATCAACGAAAATCATAAAATTACTTCAAAAAAATTATTAGAATGTCACCGCGCAACTCGATGCCATCATTTCACGCCTTACCTAATTCATTTGCTTGTTTGTTTGGCGCCGACTCAAAATAGGTTACTTACATTAGTTTAGGAGCTTAGTTGTTGAGATTAGGAAGGTTTATTTTATTTTTTACTTTTCAGTTCCGTATTTCGTCGGTTTAATTTTTTGTTAAAAAGTTTTTTCTCCGTTACTAATGATCCGATCAAGTTGTGTCAGGGCTAATTTTTTTCGCGTATCATTTCTCTACAATTCGTCTATGAGAGTATCGAGATTGTTTCATTATTTTTTAAGTAACATTTGAAAAGAAAAACACGATTTATTGCTCTTAAATGTTTATAATATTGGATATCTTCGTTCTCAGTACTATCTGTGCTTATATCTACCTGTATTTTTTTTTCAGGCCTGAGTCTGGTGATTGCCGTACAAGGAGATGATCCAACGACTCCACCCACAGCATATGATGACGTTTACTATCCTAGTATGAACTGGTCCAATACATTTGATTGGAAAATTTTGAAGGTAACGTTATCATCTGTTCTGTATAGGGTCAGTTGGGGTAAATGGGTCATGCTTTTACATGGTCCTCTCATGACAACAACATTTTTCCACTAACAACCCTTGAGTTTCGTATTATTCAAAAGTACTGAGTTACATTTTATTTTCTGGTATCTTTTCCGATTTTTGTGACAAAAATGTTAAACCATGAGTATTGTTTTTTTTATTTCATTTGCCCCGTGTTTGGGGTAACTGTATCACCTCCTTTCTCATTCAATAATTGAAGAACAATATAAATCAGCTTTGAAATTTTTCGAAGGAAAGGAGATGTAAGGAGGGATGACAAAAACCGAAGGTAACAATGAGCATAATTAATATGAAACATTTTTTTTATTGATTCTTGCAAAACGGAACTTTTTTCTTAATTCTAAAAAATATTA
This sequence comes from Gonioctena quinquepunctata, assembly GCA_018342105.1. Classification (NCBI taxonomy): domain Eukaryota; kingdom Metazoa; phylum Arthropoda; class Insecta; order Coleoptera; family Chrysomelidae; genus Gonioctena; species Gonioctena quinquepunctata. The sequence goes on from JAFIRS010000299.1 coordinate 748,128, forward strand.
TTAGATCAGAAAGATCCGTAGAAAAGCTAAGCATGTTGTTCTATCGAGCAGAGCGGCTGGCAATTGGTCTCGAAAATTTTCTTACTACATCAGAGTCGCTTATGAAAGATTCATATGAAGTTTAGAAAAATTTCATAGTTTGTGAATGTCTTTTGAAAAATCTAACTCCATTGCCTTTGCAAAATTCTGACAACGTTCAATTTGAATTATTTTGGGTTATTTCCGAAATTTTACAACAGCATAGTCATCGTTATGAAGATCCTCATTTGACTCATCTTCTCGGTCGGAGAGGTCCAGACTGTCGATGCTTTCTCTAGTAGAAAAGCTCTCCTCGTCTTCAATTGAACTTTTACTGATTATTTCACGTTTTTTTAAAATTGCTTGCATTTTCTTCTCTTCTCCTTCTAATTTTTTTTTATCCTTAAGTCGATTCTTTTCATCATTTTCTTTTTCCTCTTGCTTTTTTTTCCGCAAATATTCCTCATGGGGATTACCTAGTTCGTAACAAGCCTTTTCCATTTTTTCTGCACTGACTGAACATTTCCTGAAGGAAATCTCTAAAGCTTCTCTTTTCTGTTCGCTCGCTGGATTCGGAAGTAGAAGGCTTGTCAGTAGTACATTCTACTGAGACTATTTGAGGCTCCCGAGGTTGCAAAACTTCTACGCTTGCTGTGGACTGAGGATTGGAAAGTAAAGTTGATATTTCAACAAACTACTTGAATTGACTTGATTTGACATATTTATTACTTGACTTGAAATCAAGCTACTTGATATTACTTGATCTTGATACGCACGTGTCGCACGGCGTATATTTCTGCAAGCTCGCTCGCGCTTAGACAAAATACGGGGGTTCCCCGAGCTCCGAGCTGACTGAATCAGTCGCGCAGTCTTGCTTATTATGTAAACATACACGCCCCAGGTGAATGGTAGGTTTGTCCAAGTGTGTGACTTGTTACATCACAAAATTACATAAGTGTTTAAACCTGTGCCTTGCAGAAAAACATGAGTAATTCTCGGAAATAATGGAATCAGAGACCAGCGAGTCAGAATATGTGTTAGGGGAAAATACTTCTCAATCCGAAGATCATGAACTTGTGCAAGAGCCGGCACACAAAAAACTAAGACTAATGAAAAGAAAAAAGTCACGGATTATTTCACCGTTGAACAAGATCCGAAGAGTACGAAAAAGTCTGATAAGCAAGGGAAATGCACGCTTTGCACAACACAACGAAACCCACCGTACTAAAAATGAAAAATTGTGGAACATCTGCATTAAAAAGGCATTTGCAATCCAAACATACTAAAATCTATGAACAAACTTTTGGGAAATTAGAACATTTGACATCCCGTGCAAGTTCCTCTGCAAGCACCAATACCAATGAGGAAAGTACGATTTTAAGTTGGCTAAGTGGTAGTGGCAGTACTACAAATGAAAGGGTAAGTTACTTTCTATTATCTATTATCTTCAAAAGCAGGTATAGAATTGATTTGTTGAAAATATAAACAGGATGTGATGTGGTCGTAGAGAAAGAATATTACTTTCTTAAAACAAAAACTACTTATTACTGCTTCTTTAAAATGATAATTCGTAAATACATTAATATATTTATATATTAATTTGATTTTTCCTACATTTTCAGGATTTTCAGCAAGATGAGTTTCAGAAGCTACTTGTGGAGTGTATGGTGAAAAAGTACCTACCGTTCAATTTTTTCGAGGACGAAATAAGTTTACAAGTACTTAAATCCTAACGCAATTATGCCTGGTAAGAATAAAATGAATTCTTTGGCAATGGAAATGTTCGGGTCAGCACAGAATACCCTCAAAAGTTCACCAAAGAAATATAAATAAAAAATCTCATTCACAATAGATGGTTGGTCTTCTTTTAGTATGGAAGGATACTATGGAATTACTGCTCATTTCATTGATAATTATTGGAAACTGCATGCCATCCTTTTGGATTTTGTTTCGGGCATGGACAACATACTGGCAGATGGATAGCAAAGCTTTTTGCTGATACATTGGAATTCTACGATTTCACAAATTCTGTGCAAGGAATTACAACCGACAATACAAACAGCAATTTCACATTTATGAATGAGCTTACAGGCTTTATTTCCGACATTGACCCTAAAAATAGCCACTTCGTAATTGCGCATATTTTAAATTTGGGGGCACGAAATTTTATAAAAATACTTGATTCGATTTCTGAGTTTCAAGAGACAGAGACAGATGCTACCCTATCGGACAGTGATGAAATAACTGGAGATCTAAATTCGCTTTCTCCAATAAAAAAAAAACATTGTCTTAGAAAGAAAATAACAAATTCTGAAAATCAGCGCAACGATTTCGAAAATTTTTGCACTACTCTGAATTTAACAATGGCTATGCCGAAATTAGATGTCATAACGAGATGCAATTCAACTTTGGATATGCTGCGATGGGGCCTCAATATGAAAAAGTCTATAAACATTCTTTGTGATAACACAGAAAATATGAAAACTTTGAAGCCTACAGACACGGAGTGGTCGATAATACATCGAGTTTGTAAATATCTGAACAGTTTCAATACAATTTCCAAAACATTAGAGGGTGAAGCATATTGCACACTTCCGATGGTGATAATTGGTATAAATATGCTCCTGGATAAGCTAGAACAATGGGCTATTGAACTCGATAATGATCCAAGTAGAAATGAGACTGATGAAGAATTCATTTACAGTATTCAAGCGGCTAAAGATAAAATCATCAAACATCACCAAAGAACCAACTGGATGTACTGTGTTGTATCAATCTCAGATCCCCGGCATAAAGTGGAAACATTCTCCAATACAAGTTGGGGAAAAGACGTGGGAAAGGAAGCAGTCAAACACTTTGAAGAAATTTTTAAAACAAAATATTTTCAGCCAGGTCTAGCACAACAGCATCATCTTGATCTTCAAAGGATAAATACAGTGAGTTTGACATCGATCTCCTAAGTTTATTCAAGAAATCTCCTGTGAATCGAGCAAATGAAATGGCTTGGTGTTATGAAATAGACAAATTCCTGTCTGAACCACGTGCTAACAGTTCTGAAGATATATTAGAATGGTGGAAGAAGCACGAAAACATTTTTCCAAACTTGGCCAAAATGGCCAAAGATTTTTCATCAACGCCAGCATCTTCAGCTCCTGTCGAAAGACAGTTCTCCAGAGCTGCTCTGACTGTTACAAAAACCCGCAATAGATTAGGCGACAAATCCATAAGATGCCTCATGTGCCTTAAATCCTGGATGGAAAATGATGAAATCAAACAATATCAAGAAACAATTTTTTTTAATATTTTGTATTTTGTTATGTTTCATAGCGATTCAATTTGTGTTTCCATTTCAAAATAGTTTATATTTTTGGTTCTTTTATACAATAAGTTTCATAAATAAAACTGTTTTTCGCAATTTTCATCCTCATTATTTTCATCATTTATAAAACTGCTAAAAATCAAGTAGCTTGATAGAAGCACTTGATTTTTCGAGTACTTAATAAATAAATACTTGACTTGACAGTAAAAACTACTACTTGACTTGAACTTGACTTGATTTCAAGTCAAGTCAAGTAGCTTGAATATCAAGTCAAGCCGTGAATCTCTGGTATCTTCGCATAGGGTTTAAAAGCACTGAAAGGAATTATATCTTTATTTGGACCACGTTTTTTTTCCGCATCGTAAATCCTATAGCTCGAAATCCATTTAGAATATTTGCTGTGGGCATCCCTTTTAGAACTACGGATGAAATTCTTGCAAATTCAGCCCTAGGAATTTTTTCCATTGGATTTTGTCGTTGCCATTTGCAAAGTTCTTTAACCCATGATGACTTTGAAGCCCTGAAAATTGCAACATCTAGAGGTTGTAAAAGTTGTGTGGTGTGGTGCGGCAATTTTAAAATGAGCACTCGATTTTCTATGGCCAAGCGAACTAATTTTTTGTTGAGATATGAGTGACATGCCCATCATAAATCAACAATACTGGCCTCTTTGGTCCAATGTTTGGCAAAAAAACCTTTTTAAACCAATCATAGAATAATTTACTTTCCATCCAACCGCGCTCACTGGCAGAAATAGCGGTTTGTGACATATCTGACGCGTCGATCCAGTTTTCCCTGATGTATTTCCCTTCCTAAATACACAAAGACGCGGCAAACTTTTCTCTCCCGCTGAACAGCACATCAATACAGTGGTATTAACAAAATTGTTACTACAGGGCGTTGTCTCACAAAAAAAATCTCCACATTTTTTGACACCTTCCTGCTCCAAAACTGACACGCAACTGAATCAACACGTGTTGTTCATGAAGGGATACTATGAAAATAGGTGTTGCCAACTGCCAAAAACAAAAAATTCGTAACAGCAAAAACACAGCGGGCCTGTTCGGAATATTTTTATGATGATTCCAACCTCTTACTATTCTCATATTCATTTTCTCAACCGCATAAAAATTACAGTCCACTTATCTCTTGAGTTTGTGATTTTATTATTAAAATTGCACGCAAAAACCCAAGAGGTTATCTTGAACGATGGAAGATAGTGACTGAAGTTTGTCTTTGAGTTGCAGATGATTCCATATCTGATTTATGTACACTCTGTTCATATTTTTAAACAAATCAATATAGCTTGTTCGTTTGGCACAAACTTAGCTGGTCTCATCATATTCTATCCTACAGGGCTTCTCAAAAGTCCCCTCCCCCCTCTTATTTTTGGAACGATTATACATAAACAAGTGAAATTTGTAAACTTCCCTACTAGTGATGATAGATGAGGAAATCGTCAAAGATGACGTCACAAGGCCATTGTGACCAATAATTTTAAATGGAACCCTACGGCAAGCGAAACCTCTTTTAAAAGGTATCGAAAAAACCTATTCAATAATACTAATTTTGTTTGTGTTTATGGCAGTTTTGGCAACTCGCTTTTAAAAAACGCAAAGCTGTGATGAATTAAATCAGTTAATACTAAAATTTCAAAATTCAAGCTCCGCCTCTGGATAGTTGTCAAAGAAGCTGACGTTTCTGTTAGTCTCCCTATTTCGACGTTTTTGTAATTGTCCAAGTTTTTGTACATTTAATAATTTGTGTATTGTTGATCGAACGTTTAACTGTTTTAGCAGCTTTTGGTACTTTTAATATTTTTGTACATTTTAATAATTTGTTAAACTGTTCTGAGCCGAACGTTTAAGTGCTTCAAGAAGCGAAATGGTACGTGCATTAGGTGATAAAGTAGCAGCGATCCTAATTCTTGGTGAAACTGGACAAAATATTCATGCAGCAGAACGCATTTTTAATGAGAGGTTTCTCGATCGCCCCATTTCGAGGACTTATTTAAGGGAGCTTCTTCGTAAGTTTGTAACAACGGGAAGTATTAATGATGCGAAACGATCTGGCAGACCACAAATTTCTGATGAGAAAAAATTGATATACTGGCAGAAGTAATAGTTAATCCTACTTCTTCAACAACTCACGTTGCATCTACCTGTGAGGTCAGTCGAAGTACAGTACAAAGGGTGTTGAAAAAAAAACCAATTTCATCCATCATTGAAAATGGTTCATCAACTCTCAGACGACGACCCAGACCGAAAACTAGAATTTTGTGAAAATATGGAAAATATGAAAACGTAACAACGTAAAATTAATCAACAGCCAGACTATAGCAAAACAATTTGTTTTAGTGACGAAAGTACTTTCTATCTAAATGGAAATGTAAATACACAGAATGTGAGGTATTGGAGTGACGCAAATCCTCACCTGTTTCGTGAAACACATACCCAATTGCCCCAGAAGGGGAATGTTTGGGCAGGTATCCTGGGAAACCACATCGTTGAGCCTCTTTTTCTAAATACTAATTTAACTGATGAGGTTTATCTGGAGCTGTTGCAAAACGCAATAGAACCGTTAATCCTTGAAATTTTGGAAAATAATCCAGATGAATTCGGCAATTTGGAAATAACATTCCAACAGGATGGTGCTCCTCCACACTATTACGGTGCAGTAAGACGGTATTTGGATGAGGAGTATCGTGGTAGATGGATTGGACGACGAGGTTCAACGGAATGGCCAGCTCGATCACCGGACCTCACACCTTTGGATTTTTTTCTGTGGAGGTACCTTGAATCGAAGGTTTACGCCACTGAACCTGACAATATTGACGTTTTAAAACAACGTATTGTTGCAGAATGTGAGGCTGTTTCCGCAGACACATTTGCAAAAGTACGAGAAGAGTTTAAAAATAGGATATTTCACAATCAGGAAGTAAATGGATACTGATTCTCAAATCTGTAATTAATATCATACTGAATGGAATTTAAATTTTAATGTTTACTAATGAGCCATTAAATCTGCCATGAACACAAACAAAATTAGTATCATTGAATAGGTTTTTTCGATACCCTTTAAAAGAGGTGTCGCTTGCCGTAGGGTTCCATTTAAAATTATTGGTCACAATGGCCTTGTGACGTCATCTTTGACGATTTCGTCATCTATCATCACTAGTAGGGAAGTTTACAACCTTTAATATTCAGTTTCCAAATTTCACTTGTTTATGTATATTCGTTCCAAAAATAAGAGGGGCGGGGAGGGGACTTTTGAGAAGCACTGTATAATGAGAAACACTTATGAGTTATGCGCTGCAAACTAAATAGCATTCTAATTCGCATGATTAAACTTTCATAGCTTGACTCATAACTGAGGTTATGTTAGTTAGGTATCTACGTGGAGTAATTCAGTGTTATCTACACCTATATTATGAAGGAAGATTGGGAGTTTGTGAGTTTATTCGAAAGTAACGAAATACGGAATTCCAATACAGGGTCGCCACTAGACATAATTTTTTGGGTGTCATTTTCATATTTGTTGAAATGCAAAACAATCACGAGGCCTCGAATTTTCAGTAAATACAGGGTGTTTCTTAAGTACGTGTAGAAAATTTAGAAGCATGTAGCTGACGTCAAAATAAGAAGAAAATGTCCTTTAAATATATATCCGCAAGTTATTCGTTTCTGAGATGCAGGGTGTCAAAGTTGAATTCTCATTTTTATGTTTTTAGAATACATTTCAAAATAATTGTGATATTCGGGTAGAGTTTGGTATCTGATAGTATTTTTCAATAACAAAATCAAATTTCATGTCAGTTTGTCTCTTTCGTGGGAGTGGCGCCACCTACATGTCTTTTCAGTAATTTGAAATGTCATAACTTTTTTGTACGTACCTGTATCACGTTTTCTAGTGGAAAAATCGATTTTTCCAACATTTTTGTGTGAAAAATATATTCCTGGTAGAGGTCGCTGCGAACAACTGTTTTCGAATTATTGGGATTTGAAATAATCGATGCATTTAAATTATTTCCGTGGGGCTTGCAAGTCGCCTCTAAGTAGTAAATATCGGAAGAAATACGCCAATGCAATTGTCTTGTTTCATTCAATGGTCTACATTCAACACTTGAATGTAGTCAATACATGATTCTTGTTTTTTGTTACATAGTTTTTTTGGACTCTTTTCCGATTTAAATAAATAACATTCAGGTGAGAACTTGTCATGTCATTTCAATTCGTTTTCGTGACAGTGAAGTTGTTTTCTGTATTTGTAACCTGTGGTAGAAGTCCATTGTATCTCGAAGTGGAGTGGTATGATTTTACGAAGTAGAAAAACTCAAAGTCGTCTCCACAATTTAATATTGCAATCGATTAGTTGAATGTTGGTGAAAAGGTAAAAAACCACCTATCAGACATGTTTCGAACCTCTATAGGTTCATCATAAGCGGAGTTTAAAATATGGAGATGAAAAAATGATGGGTTAAACATTATTATTATTTATAGTCAAGAGTTCATAATTGAAACAATTGAAAAACATGAAGGTTTGCCTTTAAGGGTTGTATATACCCTTTTTAAATTTGGGTAGGCTAAAGACATTAGCCAATACAAAATAACCCGACGACATGTGTATTTGTGTTTCAATCTTTCTCAAATGGCAGCAAACACAAATAGCGAAATGGCTAATATAATTTACGTATACGGTCTTGCCGATGAATCATCATCGAGCGCCGAATCACCACCAGACATTCAGAAACCTCTTTCAGCGGCTCATGGATTCTGGATCCTTTAAAAAAGCTCCAGTGGCAGGCAGACCGTTGACTTCTAGAACACCAGAAGTTGAAGAAGCTGTTCTTTAGGCAATCGAAGAAGATCCACAGACAAGCACGAGAAAAATTGCACAAAATCAGTTGTATCCTTATCACATACAGCGTGTACAAGCATTGTTGCCTCGAGATTTCCTTCCACTTGTAACATTTTGCCAATGGACACTGCAGAAAATTGCACAAAACTCTCAATCTACTGCAGAGATATTATTCACTGACGAGGCACATTTTTCAAAGAACGCCCTAATGAACTTTCATAATAATCATGTGTGGTGTGACGTAAATCCTCACACGATAGTTTAGTCCAGGTTTCAACAAAAGTTTTCATTGAATGTGTGGATTGGTATTGTTGGGGATTATTTGATTGGCCCCACTTTTTTCCAGGGACTCTTGATGGAAATTCTTATCATGATTTCCTTGAAAATATCTTGCCTGAATTACTTGAAGACATTCCACTTTTACTGAGACAAAGAATATGTTTTATGCATGATGGAGCGCCAGCGCATTTTACTTTAATAGTTCGTGAATTTTTAAATCGGCGATTTAGAAACAGATGGATTGGTCGGTGAAGTTTCAAATCAATTATGGCCTCCGAGGTCCCCAGATTTAAATCCAATCGATTTTTTTTGTGGGGTCACTTGAAGGCCCTAGTTTATACGGTGCCAATAGAAAGCAAAGAACAACTTCGTCAACTAATCATTGCTGGATGTGACGCTATCCGAAATACACCAGGTATAATGAAACGTGGGTCCATGAGATGACGTGCCGTCACATGCATAATGGTGAAAGGTGGCAATTTTGAACAATTACTTTAATTATTACCCTCAACTGACTGTTTTAGTATTGAATTAGTCTTAATTATTGTTAATATTATTAGTATTGAATTGTAATAACAACCGATTCCTATTTTGTAATGAAATAAAAGAAAAATAATATCTTTGATTAAATTAATTTTGAATTGAAAAATCTTGTCATTTAAAATCACTTGCATTGATTATTTCAAATCCCAATAACTCGAAAACAGTTGCCCGCAGCGACCTCTACCAGGAATATATTTTTTACACAAATATGTTAGAAAAATAGATTACTCCACTAGAAAACGTGATACAGGTACGTATGACATTTTGAATGACTGAAAAGACATGTAGGTGGCGCCATCCTCACGAAAGAGATAAACTAACATCAAATTTGATTTTGTCATTGAAAAATACTCCCAGATACCAAACTTCACTCGAATATCACAATTATTATGAAGTGTATTCACAAAAAATAAAAATAAGAATTTAACTTTGACACCCTGCATCTCAGAAACGAATAACTTGCGGACATATGTTTATAGGAATTTTTCTTCTTATTTTGACGTCAGCAACATGTTCCTAAATTTTCTACACGTACTTAAGAAACACCCTATATAGAGAAAGGTGAGTTTTTTTCAGAGGATGAATGTTGAAAAAAATGAACTATAGATTATATAGATTTCTTCAATATGTTATAACAGAACCTGCTTCTTCCTCGACAAATGACTATTCTTTCGATTTTCCGACTTTGGTTGCCTTACTCAGAAAGGTCTAGAAGCTTGACTTTTGGTGGCATGGACTGGTCAATACCAATAATCGTTCTTCATGGTACTAGGTTGAGTTTAACTTTGCAAACTATAGATGTCGCCACCTATTATGTATTGTTTTTCAATATTGAGCAAGTTGAAAAATAACTGTAATATCCATAAATTTTCGGAAAAATAGTTCATTACGACTATATATATTCTTATCTGATTTTGCAATATATAGTATATTCATGAGCATATGCAAATCTACTCATAAAGACATTCAGCAGGAGATAATTTAAGAAAAAACAAAATTTCATGTGGAGAATTTGTGGTAAGAACGAACGCTAAAACTTACATTGATAGTTTTTAAAACGGTTTTATTTAGCTTGCCTTGTCTGTGTTTTGTGTTGGTCAAATCTGGTAAATGAAATTTTACCCTCTTCCTGTTGACCGATTTATCTCGCCTATCTCGCGTGACAGTTTCCATAATTTGGTTCTGCCTACTTGTGGTGAAACGTCGTCTTCCTGAATTGACTGTAGAACTTTTTCTATTGTTGGTATCTCTTTATTTATATGAGGAGAGTGAACTTTCCTTCGGATGGTGGTCCTATCAAAGTCATCGATTGATAGTGACTTTCCTCCTGAATTTTGTTTTGGTGCCCTAATAACTCCACTTTTCCTCTCGTTTAAAAATCTATAAATTGTTCTTTCACTCACTCCCGACGTATTAGAACATGTAGACACTATCTGGCGAACGGAACTCGTGGGTTGTTCATAAGCACGTGCATCATGCACATTGAGCACTATAGTTTTTTCTCTTACAGAGTATGCAACAAATGTATTGGGTTTAACTGGTGAAAAGTTTGCACCCGATGCCATTTTCATAAACACCACTCAAAGATCACGAATGTATTAAGAATAAGCAGTAGCTCGTCAGGGACTCCACAGCAAAACAGTATTCTATTGTATTTTGTAGAAACTAGCCGACGGGGAAAACCCAGAATTCCTTCAGTATTTGCTTTTAATACCAACTTGTGATCCTTCGCATCCATTATCCTTCATAATAACAATTTCGAATTGTATTGGTTTTATCTAAGAAGTAAGCAAATTTTAATTATGAGGTATTAACTAAGAACCCTCATTTTGTAATAATGTCCGATTCTTAGAAACGGATGTACAGTTAACGTGTATCTCGGGAATTTCCATCTACATATTTCATTTCGACCTGACTATTTACTATAGTAATTGTGCTCGAATATTTACCTCAAATCTTTCATAATAACAAGTGGTGGGGCGAATAGGTATTAGTATTATTATATATTCATTCTGTAGGTATTTAACCATATTCTCATAACTTGCTCTTAAGTAAATCCGTGTTTACAGTATAAAAGTTCGTAATAAGTATCATTGAATTTCCGTCTTACATTTTGGTAAAAAATGTAACGCCTATGGTTTATGTTTATTTTATACCTGAGACCACGAAGTCGTGCTGCCAGTGAAAAAAGGACAGAGTATTGCTTGGGAAATTTGCGAGACAGCCTCGCAAAGTGCGTTAGTACGTGCCTTAACAGTTGTCAGGATATTAGTGACTTTTTGAGAACAACTGATGGTGAATACGAGAAATATACCCTAGGCCGATATGGAGGTCATATTGGAAACAATCAAACAGCAGTTTGCCGAGCGCAAACAAGAGAAGGAGAAACGACGCTGCTAAGCAAAATGGTGGATTATTTAGGAATTTGTATGAAGCTGTTGTTTATAGTGCAACATGGAATGAAGCAATCAATCATACAGTTTGACTTTGCTATGAAGAAGCCCAGTATATTTTTAAAATTTTACTGTATCATATTCTCTCGCAAATAAAAATAAAAAGTGCTAGCGAACTTCCCAGTATTCACACTATAGGTGCAATACCTTTCAATGGAATATTCCAAAGCTTCGACTAATTAGTTGAGCACTGAATTTTCCAATAAAGCGCTTCAGGTTTTCCAATAAACAGGAATCTTGAGAATATGAGAAGCGTACCTTCTTCTGGAAATAATTAGCCAATCGAAAAATCCACGATTAATTACTAGGACTTTCCAATAATTTACGGGTGTGAAGCGATCGATAGCATTGTCTGGAGAATGGTCTTTAATTAGCATGCATTTATCTTAGGTAGATTTTATAGAAATACTACTGTAATGACCCTATATATGTTCAAAATGAATTTAATATTTACCAAGCTAGCACAAATAAATAGAATAGTATTTTTATACGAACGTGATTTTTACCATAATCAACATATAAATGTATACAGTGCTCGTCTAAAGTCCGTTCCCCCCTTACTAATTTTTCAACCACCTGGTATATCGCAACAAAATTTGGAGGGCTTGAATAGGAGATAAAAACCTATTTTTCCATGAAAAAATCACAGCTAAAAGTTTCAAAATGGCGGCTGAGCGCCATCTTCAATAATTTTTTTAAAGAACACCCCACCCCATTTTCGAAATCTGCTCATGATTCTCAACATTTTTCTCTCATACACTTTACTCCCAAATTCAATTGTTTTCGGAATATTAACGTTTGAAAAGTGACATTTTGGTCATTTCAAACACAACCAAAACTAATGTTGCTTTCAATCAAGTTTGCATTGGAAAAATCGTTGTCGTGGTAACATCTTGTTTACTGTCAAACTTAACTGGTAACTGTCAAATAGTCCGTTGAGCACCTAAATCCTTTTATGGAAAGTGTGATCATGGCTCGTAGTTTAGACGATAAATTTGAAGCAGTTTTGATATTTGGAGAAGCTGGAAGAAATTATCATCTAGCAGTCCGTATGTTTAATGATAGATTTCCCGAAAATCCTATTTCGAGGTCATATTTGCGCAAACTTTCAAATAAGCTCCAAGCAACTGGTACGCTGAAAGATGCTCCAAGATCAGGAAGACCGCATCTTCCAGAAGAAAAAAAGGTAGAAATTGTTGCTGAAATGGTAATAAATCCTGTGGAGTAAGTTCAAAAAGTGTCCGTAGAGTCCTAAAAAAAAGAAGTTTCATCCCTATAAAATGAAAATCCTGCATGCTCTCACGGAGGATGATCCAGACCGGAGGGTTGATTTTTGTGAGTGGTTAACAAGAACAATTCAAGGAGAACGGGGCTTCCTAAAACGTGTATGTTTCGCAGACGAATGCACGTTTCTCCTTAATAATCCGCATATTTTCAGAGAGGGACATACCCAGTTTCCTAAAAAGGTGAATGTTTGGGCGGGGATTTTGGGGATCGCGTTAATGGACCGATTTTCATCACAGGCAATCTTACAGGAGTTCTTTAAAGAAATCTTTTAGAAACTGAAATTGAACCTCGAATAAGACAAATTGTATTGAACAATCAGGTAGAGTTTGAAAATCGTGAAATCATATTTCAGCAGGATGGGGCACCTCCCCATTTCGATTGCATGGCTAGAGAATTCCTCGATACAAACTTTCCTGGGCGATGGATAGGTCGCAGGGGAAGTACAGAATGGCCACCAAGATCTCCGGATCTTACACCTCTAGATTTTTTTTCTGGGGGTATCTGAAGTCAAAAATCTACGCCACCGAATGCCAAACAATAGAAGAGTTGGAACGCAGAATAATACATACATGTGAAGAAATAGATGAACAGACTTTCATCAATGTGAGAGAAGCTATTTATAATAGGGCAATAAATTGTCAAGATTTAGGAGGGGGCCACATTGAACACTTGATGAAATAATTGTTGGGGTTAATAACAAGTGTTATTCTAAAATAAATTATAATTTTTTAGCTAACTATTTTGTTTTGATTATGAATTTACAGAACACATTCGTAGGCTTCGAGATTTTCCGGTAACTGATACTGTTTATCCTTAATAAACTCTCTTTACGCCTCTTATTAGTCTAATTCATTAAGAGATTCAACTACAAATGAATATCAACGTTTAGTTAGCAAAATGTTTTACCGGAAGTGACTTCATTTTAAACCGGAATGTCACTTTTCAAACGTTAATATTTTGAAAACAATTGAATTTAGGAGTGAAGTGTATCGAAGAAAACTGTTGAGAATTATGAGCAAATTTCAAACATGGAATAATATACGGAATGTTCCATTAAAAAAAAAAATTGAAGATGGCGCTCAGCCGTCATTTTTAAACTTTTTGCTGTGATTTTGTCATGAAAAAGTAGGTTTTCATCTCCTTTGTAAGCCCTCCAGATTTTGTTGCGATATACCAGGTGGTTCAAAAATTAGTAGGGGGAACGGACTTTAGACGAACACTGTATAATAATAATAGTACATTTATTATTCACCAGGGGTACATGTTACATGATATACAAAGCAAAAATTCAAACTGGTGAATACTAGGAGAACTGTTAGGGTGAGTGGCCGATTCTTCCACAGTTTCCTCAAGAATACAAAAAATGATACTAACTGACTAGACTTCGCCAAAGATATTTATAATTTATAACTAGAGATATTTTTAATTTCTAGAACACACACAAATAAATGATATGTGATATCAATCATTGTCGAGAAAATAGAAATCGTTTGTACCAACTTTTGAATGCATCATGTGATAAAGATACATTTGGAACATTAATTGTATTGCCAGAAAGTGTGACATTATACGAGAAAGAACGTCTAAATAATCGTTTCTTGTGATTGGGAATCATTAGCATATTTCTACGCGACAAATTCAGATTATGTATATCGGTTCTGAATGTAACTATCTGGTATAAGCAGTCCGGTATTTTTCCTTTCGAAATTTTATAGAAGAAGCATGCCATATGATGTCTACGACGATTGAACATACCTGGCCATCCAGTGTCACTCAATTTATGCGAAATACGCTGTGGTCGCCTGATCCCGTATATCAGTCTCAAACATGAGTTTTGTGTTTTCTGGATTCTTCTAGTGTCAATATTATCAATACAAGGATCATAGACATCACAGTGAATGAAGTGAGAAAGTACTAAACTGACACACAATTGAATATTCAATTTAGAGTTAGAAAAGTGTGCCCATAAATGATATTCAGGGCAATATACGCATTTTTAAGTTTCTGGCTGATATGATTCAATTCAATTCAATCAATTCAATTTTTATTTAATCCATAGAGCTGTGAGGCTATCGGAGGCGAGTAGTTTGCGTCAACACATGTTCACCTCCTACGAGAGATGAAGATGGGTTGCGGAAACTCAGGTGGCTACCTCCAAGTGGTATCGCTGGATAACGGGGTTGACAAGGAAAATCCAGTGGGAATGACCAGAAATGGTCAAAACCTGCGGATCTCTAAGTCAATCTCAAACCAAATGCCACCACAACATGGCTTAATCCAAGGCGTCAAGCGACCCGTGCCGAGGGATGGATGATACCTGAGCCAGTCAGGTATAAAAAAACGGAGCCTCTGGGATACATGGCGACCTCCCAGAGTAATCTGCCTAACACCTCGCAGGGGGCACCGCAGGTGTGGACGACCCTTTTCCCTACACAAACAACCCTGGGGAACTTCCAGTTGAAGAAGACCCAACACCGATAGCGGGTATGGAAGTCGAGGAGATTCCAGTTGAATCACACTCGGCACCAGAAACCGTAAACCCAACCGAGGAGGGATCAGCAGATGGTCGAACACCTACTGAGAAACTCCCGGAAACAGAGTGGATTCCAAAGCCATTTGGTAAAATGGAAACCAAAAAGATTCTTCAGCTCATCAAAACCCAGGACATGGGGATAGATACTGAAGAATGACTTGTCATCAAGAGACAAGAGGAGGCCTCGGGTCTAACTCTTGTCTTTCAATCTTCGACTGTGACGCCCTAAGTAGTAGGCGACACAGAATCTTTGGAGAGATCAGCCCGGAAACAGGCATGAATCCGAAGAACCTTATCAACAGGCTTCTAAACCTAATTAAAGGCACAAACCTGTTTGAATGAGGAACCACTGACGACAGAGTGATACAATAGACCCCAGCTGGTCGCAGTGTCAAGGGAAGCTAAGTGCCAACCCTGTCTCTGGCTCGTCAGCCTTAAACCAACCAACCAACCGAGGCTATCGGACAAGTCAGATACAGGCAAGGTTTACATGAAGTGTATAAGATATAAAATATAGGCTAACAAAACATTTTATCTAAAACTATCAAAAAATTAATTTATGTTATAGGGGCAGAGGGCGAGGAGAAGTCTTTTTTCTCTTTTTTGAATGTGTGCACTCTTTCTATCAATTTCAGTTCCTCAGGAAGAACGTTATATAATCTTAGTCCTAGTATATCTACAGATTTCTGAGATACTGTTAAACGAACATTGGGCAGATGGAAATTATTTTTTGATCTTGTATGATGATCATGTAGTGACCAAAGTTTTGCGTTGCTTGTGTATATATGTTAAAAGTTCCAATATATGTAGGCCATAGAGAGGAATAGTTTTAAATTGTTTGAATAGATCCCTGCATGAGGTACCATTGGGAACATTAGCAAGACATCGCAGAATCCTCTTTTGCACCAGAAAAACCTCATTATCTGTAGATGAACTACCCCAGATGGTTATTCCGTATGTTAATCTGGATTGGATTTTCCCGAAATAGAAGAGCAGGAGTCCCTGTATGTCAATTATAGATTTGAGAGATCTCAGTTGAAAACATTTAATACTCAGTGTGTTGGCTAGAATTTTACAGTGAGTATTGAAGGATTCTGATCAAGTCTAATACCTAGAAAAGAAGAGCATATCCTAGAAAAGAAGAGCATAATTTGATCATCTATAGTTATTCCTACTGCTGGGTTATTTTTATTCTGTATGGTGTGAAAATTTATATGATTTGTTTTGGTACTATTCAAAAATAGAGAATTATCGTATAACCACTAAGGAAGTGACTGAAAAGTAGAGTTAATGTTGTTTTGAATTTGTACCTCAGATTTGCCTGTGAATAATAACGTGGAATCATCTGCATACAAACAGGTAAATGCATTCGGAAGGATCAGAGGTAATTCATTGATGTAAAGTGTGAATAAAATAGGACCCAATATGATATTTGAACCGTAGTTTGAAATCCATGAAGAGCTCAAAATTCTCACAATAATTTACAATTCGATTGTGTCATTACCAATTGGTACTTACATGCAAGGTATTCAGGTATCTCCGATTGTCTGAACAAATAGAAGAGCGACCAAAGTTCATTTAAATCTGAGTTGGAGAAACCATTGGCTTTAATTATATCACCAAATCTGAATGAATAGTTCAGCAGCATGTCGTCCGCATAGAAATAATATTTGCAATGTGTCAAACTCGAACAAAAATTATTAGTATAAATGGTATACAATAAGCGACCGAGAATACCCATCTCGGTGATAACTAACTTTGCCAAAGTATTTGAAAAAATCTTGCAACTACGGCTCTCAGAGTACCTCACAAAGTATAAACTTCTCTCTGAAAAACAATTTGGATTCCGAGAAGGCATTTCTGCCCAAAATGCAATTTTGAACCTCACTTCAGAAATTTACTCCAGCTTGGACAGGAGTAGACCATCACTATGTGTTTTTATTGATTTATCGGAAGCCTTCGATACTGTGAGCCATACTCTACTACTGGAATCAATGGAAGATATGGGAATCAGGGGACATCAACTCAACTTATTTAAATCATACCTATCGAACCAACACCAAAGCGTGAAAGTAAACAATACATTGAGTGAAATCCGAGTGATAGAGTATGGCGTATCACAAGGCACTATTTTAGGACCAATACTCTTCAATATATACCTGAACGAACTATTCTCTGTTCAGAGCTGCGAAAAAATAACAAAATATGCTGATGATACAGCAGTTTTTTATAGCTCCGAAAATTGGACATCTCTGAGAGACATAGTTGCAACTGATTTCAAGAGAATCAAACAATGGCTTGATAATAAGCTCCTAACAATCAACTTCGATAAGACCTTTTATCTACCATTTTACACCAATAAAGCATCTTCTCCAAACTTCCATAATCTGTATATTGATCAAAACATGAATATAAAATCATGAAGGAAATGAAATACCTAGGTGTAATTATAGATTCCAATCTCAGATGGGAAAAACACATAGCTTTCATAATAAAAAAAATCCAGCACCTTATGTTCAAGTTCAAAATCCTCAGAGATATATTGAATGTGTCCCAATTGAAGATATTATACTACTCGCTAGTGGAATCCCATATTACATATGGAATAATGTCTTGGGGCGGAGTTGGAAAAACCATACTTAAAAAATTGGAAACCACTCAGATTTTTTTAAAAATAATATTTAGGAAGAAAAATGATTACCCGTCAGACGAACTTTATGTTGAAACCGCACTCCTGGATCCAAGGCAATTATTCTTCAAGAATTGTAACATAAAACAACATAAATCTGATCCTAACCTACAAAAAAATGAACATAATTACAATACCAGAAACCGACAACAACAACTCCCTTCCCCTTTCATTTTAAAAGCCATAGGACAAAAAAGCTTCAAATACCTCAGCCCAAAATTCTACAATTATTTACCCGAAATGATCAAAAATATCAAATCACCCCTAGAATTCAAAAAGGAACTGAAAAAATCATGTCCCAAACACGTGAATCCATCCACAACATACTAGAAACGCGGTAAAAAAATATTGAGTATCCTATACTCCCCCCATCACAATGCCTAACCTTAATCAATTTTATACCGTAATCACACACTTAAAGACTTACCTTACACTATCTCTTACTACATGACTATATCACCTATCTCTAATATTTTATATGTTCCCAATATCTAATTTTATCAACTGTTTTCCTTTTATCTATACACTATATACACTATCCACACACTTATCTAGTTAAGTCAAATTAAGATTGTATATATAATTCACTATTTTAATAACTTCACAACTTTATTTTATTTATTACAACTTTATATTATTTTATTTAAAGTTTAGTCCACCTTATCTTATTTTATTTATATATTCCACGATCTAAACTGATTAATATTCATCATATGTCCATATAGTCTACTATTTTATATGTTGCTAATGTTCATGCTCCGCACAAGTCTCGACTTTTGGAGCCAATCTGTTTATTGTACCTCTATATACACTATTGTACTTTTTTGTTGTTGAATAAACATTATATTATTATTATTATTATACTTCGCAAATCCAACGGATCAGAGGTGATATTATTCAATTTGATCTGCTGAACTCTATCGGCTAACTAGGATACCATGAAAGAACAAGCTGATTCACTGAACCATATGAAGTGTAGAATAGCAGTCAAGATCGCATGGTTTGTGGTGTCAAACGCTTTCGAATAGTCGAGTAGAATGAGAGCCAATAATTCGTTAATGTCGAGTGATTGGAAAATATCATCTGAAATTGTGGAGAGAGCTGTCGCGCAACTAGATCCAGATCTAAATCCCTTCAGGTGTCCTATAGATGTGTCATTCTGTATAATACCGTACCTTTGCAGATAACAACAAAATAATTCTCTTAAAATTCCTTCTGCATTTATACGAATCGTTTTCAATTAACTCGCTTTGACGAACAAAAAATGTAAACGTAGCGCCAAATTTATCAAACTTGTTTATTTTTCCACAAATTTGATTGATGATTATTGATTTATACGGAACTTTCAATTAAAAATACTTCTTTGTTCAATGCAGAATACGTCTTCCCATTCGTAGAAAACTTCTTGTGAGACACTTTAAATGATGGGGACCAAATGAATTACATATCTTATTTAACAACTGTTATTTTGTTAATAATTGAGGTGAACGTTCTAACAAGAGTTTCTTTTTCAGGAATATTCATCAGAGTTCAGGAACATACTGATATCTCCTATCAGTATAAGGATAATCCTAGCATTGCTCTATCAAGGGTCCAGTGGATTGACTATGAGAGAATTCGAAAATGTCATGCAATTCACGGACAAAGATTCTGTGAAAGAACAATATAGGAATATTCTCTCGAATCTGCAGGTAATAATAAATTATACAAAAAGGTTCATTGGTTTGATTCGTATGAAACCTAATCACATATACAGCTCCACAAAAATATTAACAAGTTCTCCAAACAACTCCATGCTCATTCTTGATACACATTTCATAATCGCCAAAGTTTTTTTTGTGGGATGATTAACACAAAGTCATCTCCACAAAACGTTTAATTATTCAATGAATTAGGATCAAAATCCAATAATAAAACACGTTTCGAAGGTAAATACGTTAATCAATCAAAGATAGAAGAAACTGGAACATAGTTATACTCTGTTACCAGAATTCAGAGGGTGAGTGATCAATATCCTTCATTTTGCTACCTTTAGGGGTGGATTCCATCTTTTAAATTCAAATGGGACCAACTTCGAAGTACACCCTATCCACTGAAAAATTATCGGAATCGGACGCCTCAGTAAAAACTTATGTCATACATGAAAAAAATGATAGAAAAAAAATATACGCGTGAATAGAGAACCTCCTCCTTTTTGATTTCGTCGGTTGAAAATAAAATGGAGCTGAATGTTGGGGTTTCATTAATCAACTGTGAATTAACAAAATATTTCCGATTTACCAGGCGACAGAAACCACAGAGTATGTGTTGAATATGGGTACCAGAGTATTTTTGGATACACCGATAGAACCCAAGCAGAAATTTGCAAGTGTGGCGAAAGACTCTTTCAATACTGACATTGTGTTGACAGATTTCAACAGTTCCGCTAATGCTGGTGGAACGATCAACTCTTGGGTGGAGAAGTTGACTAATGGAAGAATTCCAAAGCTGGTTGATCCTGGTAAGACATTAATGGAAAAGATAAAGAATATTTTTTTAACCCGAATACATTAGCTAATTGAAGGGATATGACCAAACCATCTATTCATAATGCAACCAAAAAGCACACCACAATGGATGGTCTGCAATAACATGGAATTTATCGATTCATTTACTTATTTATTTGTTTACAAATTTCCAGTTGTTGACAGAAATAGCATTCCCAGTGAGATAGTCAAGCTAGATTATTAACAGTAGTAGATGTAACTTAAAAGTAAATTATTGCTAATATAGACAACATATGTGTTTCTCGGAATGTTATGTTAAATGATTACACATTTTTTTAAACAGTGATTTCGTAAAGTAGGTACTGAAAAAATTCATTTTTAGCCAAACTTTCCATTTCTGAGGCATCTCCTGAAACAGGTCGATTTTCAATCTCAATTTGCCACATTTATAAGGAAAAATTGAAGATACAGGGTGATCCACTTCTGGTTAATGACGTCCAAAACATTTTTTTCAAATAGAACACCCTATATATTATTTAATTTTCGGAATCTCCATGGAAAGCTGATTTCAAAAATATATCACACATGAGGTATACAAACCTTATGTGGTGCTACACCATCCTGCTGAAAGAACAAATTTTTCCTGATGTTCTCAGATAAATCGTTGATATTATTTTGAATATCGTTCTCTAAGAATTGTAGATATCTTTGGCCCGTCAAAGCCCCGTCGAAAAGAATTGGTCCAATGATTCTTGTCCCTATGATTCCTACTCAGACGTTGAATCCAAATATTTCCTGAAAATTATCTTCCCTCAGCAACCTAGGATTTTCTTGAGCCCCATACCTTGTATTATTCCTATTAAACATACCATTATTCGTAAACCTAGACTCATCTGTGAACAGTATTTTTGAGACAAAAACATTATTCAAATCATGATGACGCAGAAGCCAATAACAATAAGTTAGTCTCCGTTCTGGGTCATTTTCATATAGATGCTGATGCAAACTATATTTATAGGAGCGATATTTATGTTTTTTTAATACTTTTCTAGTACTTTCCCTGCTGATCCCACATTCAATTTCCAATTCTCACACTGAGGCAGATGGAAAAATATTAACATATGGTAAAACATTAGTTTCCGCATCTTCACTGACGATGAAGTGGATGTGGTTTTGATCAGCTGGTTCTTTCCCTAGCATCATTTCCAATTTCCTGAAATTGGTCCTTGATGGGGGCCGTCTTAACGGATAACGAACAGCGTATAGCATACTAGCATTGACAACGATCTTCTGACATTCTCCATATATCAATATCATATCGATTTGGTCGTTTCGAGAATAACGATTGTTATTTTCCATTAAAAAAAAAACTTTTTACAAACGAAACGAGATGGCAAGTAAAGTTGGTATTCCACTTTCGACATGGCAATAATCACCTACTGTTTTCCATGATTCCACGACTACCTTTTATTTCATCAAACCTACACGGATAACTCATTGGAATTTGTAAGCATCGTATAAAATATTGTACAAATTCAATAATTGATCGTTTTTAGTTTTGAACAAATAGAAAGTGGTACATAATGTATATCGTTGAATTGGTAATTGCATTCTCTATCGAACGGCAATATGGCCCTCGGTTGGTACCATTTGGAAGAACCGATTTTTTCGTTAAAAATGCGTTCAGAAAATTTCAATTCCTGCTGTAGGATTTGTGATTGGTCTTATCGATGAAATTACTATCACTATGAGTTACTGGTGTGAATTAGTACAGATTTTAACCTGATCAATGCCTTCTGGGCTGAAAAAAAAAATGGGAAAATTATTTTTTTTCTATTGTAAATTAAAAATTTTGCAACATTTGAGCCGTAGAATCCGAAAAACATCAAACATACAGGATGTTCCATTTGAAAAATCTAAGTTGGTGGCTATTCTTGCGATACCAGAAGTCGGTCATTTGTTTCCATATGTCTGTCAATTCGAAATTGTGCCTCATATCTATGTACGAAATTTCATTCAAATCGGTTAATAAGTGAAGGAGATATAAGCATGGTCCTAGTAAGCGTTTGTTTTTAGTTTAACCAAACTGTAATTGTATTTTCAACTTATTAGTCCGTATTGCTAAAAAAAAGTGAAAGAGACTTAAATTGATTCATTCGCATGGGATATAAGTTCTTACTGAATCAAACCAGCTAGTTCATTCACCATATTTTTGTAATGTAAATTATTTTTTTAAGACGATCTTGGTGAGAATACCAGGCATAGCTATTAAATTATTGTATTGTCATCGGTTCTTAATAGTGTAAAAAATTTCAAATGATTGGGACTTCTGAAATTGGGTGAAAATTAAAAAGATTCCGTTACATACATACATACAGGTGAAGCTAATGAAGCGTGTATAAAAACTGAATAGTGTATACGTCAGAAATAACTGTACTGAGTTTTTTCGTCATTATCAAATATATTTTCCTCTTCCAGCTGATCTACAAGACGCCATTATGGTAATTGCGAACGCTATGTACTTCAAAGGCTCTTGGAGGTATCAATTCCCAAGAGATAAGACGCAAATCGATAAATTTTATGTGCCCGATGGTGCTGATTTCGCATCGATAAAAATCCCATTCATGTCGACTAATGACAAGTTCTATTTCCTGGAATCTCCTATGCTGGATGCAAAAATCATCAGGCTTCCCTATAAGGTGAGATGGAAATAAGTTGGAAATATTCCAAATTATCGAACACCGCTAGATCAGATATGTAGGTTACGGTTAAATAATGTTTTTTGGGGAGGTATCAGAATATTATTTTCCTTTTTTTGAGTTTCTTCTCTCCCTGGAATAAAAAAAACCCGATGGCTCAGCTGTCGGAAAAGTATATTTGAGAATATAATTATTTATTCTGAAAAAGCCATCAATCAAGCTAACGCATCATGTGTCGGAAAAAATAGGATATTTATTCACTGGAAAATATAAACAGCATTTCTATTTTTCTATAAACCCCAAACTCTATAATAAAAAATTTGAGAACAGTTCAAGTCTCTGAAACCTTTTAATATTTTTATGTAATCTGTCTCAAATAAAAAAACACAAAAATTCTATTTTAGTATAAACTTCCTAAATTCCTTCTGATATTTCTATGTAATCTGTCTCAAGAAAGAAGTATAAGCAACACACAAGGATATAGACGGTACTTTCTTGGGTTTCAATCCTAATGTCACTTAGAAAAATAATATCTAATATTTAACTTTGAAATCCAGAAATGTTAAAATACAATGGATGTTCTGTTTGTCGGCGGAAGAAAAACTCAAATAGTATCTGATTGACACGAGCGAATAAACTCCAAATGAATGGAGCATACAGGGTGAACAAAAATTATTAATTCTCATAAATGGTAATTTACAGCTATTATTGTTTTTTTTATTTGTGTGTACATCTTAGAGGAAAAATAAGAAATAATGAATGTTGAAGAGCTCATAAAGCTCTATCAAAAAACCTATAGCTTTCCAATAATGGTATGAAAATGAAAGGTTTTTTTAATCTTCCAACAGCCGCCATTTTGAAACTACTGGACCGATATGGCTCATCTTCGATTGTTCGTCACAGATAACTAGAATGACAGGACTTAGTGCACAAGTATACCGAATTCGTATTATTTGTTATTAGGTATGATCGCTTCCTACAATTATTCATAAAAATAGTGGAAATAAAGTGAAAGTGTATGATATAAAATTATTCTTAAAAAAATTATCTTTCACAAAAAGCCGACGAGCCACCCCCTTTCCATTTGAAAAAATCAAGTTAACTGAAAAAATTCATATTTACGACTTTTAAATAATTCTCAAAACGACCATGAAGTCATAAGCCTCAAAGTCGCATTTTTCCCATGTTACTTGATCTGACTTTATTTGTAAAAAATTGACAAGTGAGGTGGGTTTAGAATGTCATTCTCGATGGAAATAAGTAAAAATATATAGTATGTCTCATTTAAAAATCGAAAGTTGGGGTAATTACCGGTCAGACCGAAAGTACGGCAAAGCAAGTAAATATGTAAAAAATGTTAATTGAACAACCCCAAATTTCGTTTTTCTATCTTCAATAATAGAAAAGTTATAGGAGTGAGGCACCTTAGAGAATATATATATATATATATATATATATATATATATATATATATATATATATATATATATATATATATATATATATACAGAGAGAGATAAATAGGTAGTATCTTGGCCATTGTAATAACGACTCTTTGTTGTTTGTCAAGCTTTCGAAATATTTAGTTTCATTTTCAGGACATCTAAAAACAAGATTCTTATCACTAATTACAGAAGAAACTTGGAAACAAATGAACATACCAGCGAGATATTGTAATAATACATATTACTCTTAGTAGGACCACGAACCTACGTCAACTACAAATAGGAAAGGGATTGAAAACCAACCCAAATTAAAAAAGTATCGATCTGTTCGTTATCTCGACTGGAAAAAGACTTGAATGGGGGTTTGTTTTATTGGTTGTCAGGGGGTTTTGCTCTTATTGTCCATTTTTATTTTTAACAAATAGCTGTAAATTCTATATGAAAATATTTTTGAATTCATTCAAGCTTTCTGACTGTAATGTTGAATGTGATAGCATACTCTCTTCTTCAATGCTGGGATAATATTTGTTTTCATATGGGACAGGTTGTACGGGTGATAACTTATGAATCTATTGCTGCAGAAAGGTTTCCTATACTATTTTATGCGGAGAACATTGTCTTCTCCTCTACACCCTCTCGTGTCTAGAAAAGGAATGCTTTGGTGCTCTTCTGATTTTGAGGAGAACTGTTGGTACTTCGAGCTCGAAGGCAATCTTTTTCCAAGTTAGGGAAACGTGAAACGATTGATTCTATGTCTACTAATGACGAAGAAACTTTGGAGTATTTAAATGGATGGGCTAATGCTAGTAAACGTTTTACTTCCTTGGGAATTTCGATGTCCGTCCGTGTTTAGTTTTTTATCACTAAAAACAACCTTAATTTCTAAATTTAAAATCATCTTTTTCAACCTAACGTTAAAATCTCGAATCTTTTCTCCTGTTTTGCCTCCCTGATGCTGTAAAAGAGTATTAATATTGCAAAATTCCGTTTGTGATGTGTTTTGGGAAACAGCCAACCAGCATGTATGAACAAATGATCGGACATCCCAAACTAGAGCGTAATTTACAGCTATTTGTTGAAAACTAATAAAACTAATAAAACAAACCAGTATACATTTCTTTTTCCAGTCGTGATAACGAACATATAGTTGGATCGATACTTTTTTAATTTGGGTTGGTTTTTAATCTCTTTCCTATTTATAGTTGACGGAGGTTCATGGTCCTCTTGGAAATAATATTATGTCCTTTAATGATTCCTTAGTATTTTATTCAATTGCATTATGATTATGTTTTAATATTATGTGTGTTTGCGGTTAATTTTTTTGTGTAATTCACGCTGGTATGTTCATTTGTTTGCAAGTGTCTTCTGTAATGAGTAATAGGAATCTTGTTTTTAGATGTCCTGAAGATGTAATTAAATTTCTTGACATGTTTTTTGGGTAGCCTTCCACAGTCTGAAAATGAAAATATAATCAGGAAAATCTATACAAGTGTAGAAAGGGCAAACTAATTAGTTCACCCCGATAAGTTATTGCGTTCCCCAAATTATATTTCCTATAGAAAAATGATTCTATTTGTCAATAACTTGTCGTTTTCTGAATTTGCCTATCAAAAATTTTTTTTTTAAAATTTAAATATACTTCTCTATATAGTTTTTGCTTGACGTTTCGAGGACTATATCTGCCCCCGTTCTCAAAATCTCTAAATCTCCTTCAATTGTTTTATAATTTGGATTTTTTCTCGCTTTTTCAACTGACGGATGTCAATTGGATCTCAATGACAAAAACTATACAGAGAAGTATCTTTAAATTTTTTAAAAATTTTCGATAGCAAATTCAGAAAACGACAAGTATTGACAAATCGAATCATTTTTCTATGAGAAATATAATTTGGTGAACGCAATAACTTATCGGGGTGAACTAATTAGTTTGCCCTTTCTACACTTGTATAGATTTTCCTGATTATATTTTCATTTTCAGACTGTGGAAGGTTACCCAAAAAACATGTCAAGAAACGTTGTTCCTCCACAAAAAACCACATTCATTCAATAATGAAATTAAATATTTCGAAAGCTTGACAAACAACAAAGAATCGTTATTACACTGGCCTTTGAATTGACTGCAACCCCAGGAGAGAGACAAAATTTGTGTTTTCTTCTTATCCGTTTCTCCTTTCTCCTGATGGTATTTTTGGGTTCTGGAGCCAATGATCGGTGAAGATATATCAAAATCTATTGAAAATATTTTTGTAATGACGGGATCCATTTCTATTGGAATCTACCAAAAAATGTTGATTATCTGTCCTAGTAATTTGCCCTCCGTAGAACAGATAATTAAAATTTTTTACTTCCAGGGGAAGGAAAATCAAGGTTACGATTATTTGAACAACATTTCAGTTACTGAATTTATAGTGAAGATAACCCAACTGAAAAATTATAGTACATATAGGTGCACAAAATTCATCGAATGAATTTTTCTGTTCATTTTCCAGGGAGCACGTTACTCCATGTTCATCATTTTGCCAAATTCCAAGGGAGGCCTACCGATGTTGATGAAAAGTATCAGTTTGTACACGCTGAAGAACCTCTTGTACTTGATGGATATGCGACTCGTGGAAATACGTCTTCCGAAATTCAAATTCGATTTTCAAGCGAGGTTGAGTCAACCTCTAAAGGATGTGAGTACACATGTGTAACGTAATTGCTTTTTGTCAGGCTTGTCGCAATAGATAGTGAATGTTGCTCTGGGAAAGTTTTCCCGGGCAAATTTCAATAGACTGCGAAGCCAGAGTATTGTTATATACAGTGCGGGTCAAAATTATGGAACAAATTCGATATTTCGCAAGCCATGTACTTTTGACCAAAATCCTGAAATAGGTCGATTTTTATTTTAAAATGCCGATTTTTTTATGTATATTCTAAAGAGGTTATGTCACTGGTTTTGACATGGTGACGTAATCGGTAATTTTTTTAAATTGCAATAGATGTCTTGTGATACCTCATCTGAAAAGCCTTTCAATACTGCATTCAATAATAATAATTAATTAGTTTTTTTTTTCAGGGTGAACAAAAATTTATATTTTATTTCAATAAGAGAATAACTTTATATCCAACAAAATAGAACAATTAAATAAGATGTTCGAAATGCCATCCACCAGTCTCTTGACAATAAGCAAATCTACGGACACATTCCTCTTGCACATTGCGAATAACTTCCGGAGTAATTCTGTTAATTTCGATCCTAATTCGATTTTTCAACTCTTGTAGATTTTGCGGCCTATCTACATAGACCTTCCGATTCCAAATAACCCCACAAGAAAAAATCCAGGGGCGTAAGATCTGGAGATCTTGGGGGCCACTCTATCGTTCCGCGTCTACCAATCCACCTCCTAGGAAAACAGTTAATCAAAAACTCGCGAACATCACGTGCATAGTGCAGGGGTGCACCATCTTGTTGCAACCAAATACTTTCATTTGGTGAGTTAGGATTGTTGGCGTTTGGAAAAATATCGGCAAGGCTAGGTATGAGTTCATTTCTTAAAAATTCCAAGTAACGCTCCCCTGTGGGATTTCCTTCGAAAAAATACGGGCCAATAATCCTGTCGTTTATCATCCCTGCCCAAACATTGACTTTCTGAGGGTATTGAGTATGCCCGTCCATCATCCAGTGAGGATTATCCCTACTCATATATCTGCAATTCTGACGATTTACTGAACCATTTGGGCAAAACGTAGCCTCATCGGAAAACAGAATTTGTTTTATAAAACGTGGATTGCGGTTACACAAATCCTGAATTATTTCACAGAACTCCACATGCCGATCGGGATCATCATCATTGAGTTGTTGATGTAGCTGTACTTTGTATGGATGGTACTTTTCTGCTTTTAGAATGCGTAATACAGAACTTTGGGATATGTCAAGGTCTGCTGCAATTTGTCGTGAAGTATTGTGAGGATTATTCTCTACACCCAATAGAACATCAAGTTTCACGTTTTCTTCTATTTTAGGACGTCCAGCATTCGGAATATGTTTGACATGACCAGTTTCTCTAAATTTTTTCTCAATCTTACTGACTGTTGAACGACTGATAGATCTATTTGGATACTTCGCATTGAACAAGTCGCATACCTCTTGCTGAGTTCTGGTTCTATCTCCGCATCCAATAAAAATTTAAATTTCTATGCGTTGGATTCTACTCAAAGTAGCCATAGTTTACTTTCAGAACCTTTTCACTTAGAATTTGTGAGGAATATTTGTTGATTTTTCAACTGACATTTATTTGACACTAACTTGCCTATTATGGCATTAATTTGTGATTGTCTTTTGTTTCCATTTTAGACTAGGAAATAGCTAACTATTAATATTTGGAAAGGATCCATTGGTGTAGTAGAGCACTGACGCACTAGTCTGCCAGAACAGTCTAAGGGATTAGAGCCTTGGCTCAAAAAAGTAAAATTTTGCATTTTTTAACACGCTTTTATTATCTTCACTTGTAACTAAATAACTCACAATGTAATAAAATCTTGAAAGTAAATATTCACCCACTTCCAATCTTCCGAATAATCTGAAATTTGTCACACATATCAAGGAGCGATGACAATACAATAATTTCATAATCATAATGTAATTATAATAAAAATATATTTTTCCAAACGCCACCAATCCCTAACTCACCAAATGGAAGTATTTGGTTGCAACAAGATGGTGCACCATCGCATTATGCACGTGATGTTCGCGAGTTTTTGAATAACTGTTTTTCTAGAAGGTGGATTGGTAGACGCGGACCGATAGAGTGGCCCCTAAGATCTCCAGATCTTACGCCCCTGGATTTTTTCTTGTGGGGTTATTTGAAATCGAAGGTCTATGTAGATAGGCCGCAAAATCTACAAGAGTTGAAAAATCGAATTAGGATCGAAATTAACAGAATTACTCCGGAAGTTATTCGCAATGTGCAAGAGGAATGTGTCAAGAGACTGGTGGATAGCATTTTGAACATCTTATTCAACTGTTCCATTTTGTTGGATATAAAGTTATTCTCTTATTGAAATAAAATCTTAATTTTTGTTCACCATGTACAAAAAAAAATCTAATTGATTATTATCATTGAATGCAGTATTGAAAGGCCTTTCAGATGAGGTATCACAAGACATCCATTCCAATTTAAAAAAATTACCGATTACGTCACCATGTCAAAACCAGTGACATAACCTCTTTAGAATATACATAAAAAAAACGGCATTTTAAAATAAAAATCGAACTATTTTAGGATTTTTGTCAAAAGTACATGGCTTGTGAAATATCGAATTTGTTCCATAATTTTGACGCGCACTGTATAGAAAAAAAAAATAAGTTCAAAAAATAAAACCGACAACAAAAATAATCGCGCTCTGGAAAGTACGAGCCAAGAAAATATTCCTGTCCAAAATTCTTATCTACCAACTATTCAATTATTTATTGTCTAATAAGTAGACAACTTATATATTTCAATTTAACACATAGATATAGTGATGTTCAGAGGATAGCCGTGGTCGCATGCCACCTTGCCCTAAAGTTTGCTTACTTAACAATAAATTTTAGGGCATTATTCAGGTAAATGCAATAATTTGAAATATACAGGGTGATTCAAAAGTACTTTGACAAACTTCAGGAGGTGATTCCTCACAATATTCTTGAATGAATTGTCCAAATAAATGTATGTCCGGAAACGCTTCGTTTCTAAGATATGAAGAGATGAAGTTTTATTTTTATTTTCGTTTTTTTTAAATAACTTCCGAAATACTGACCTTAATTAAACGAAAATTGTTATGGAAAGGTTTTTTGAGGTTTCGAATTCGAACCTGAAGTTATTACCTATTGGTCTTACTCGTAGGGGATGCCACCTACACGTCTTTTTCTGTTTTGAAGATTCATAACTTTTTTGAGCGTACTTCTAGCACATTTTTCAGTAAAAAAAAAATTCCTCTATCATATCTACGTGAAATACCTGCCCCTGTATAAGCAACCGTTTTCTAGATATTATGGACTTGAAAATTTCGTCGTGTTTCGATGCGTGTTGAAATTATTACCAATTATTTTGCATTTTTCAAAAGAATGCTTGGGAAATGAATTTGACGTTTAAGTAAGTAGTTTTGGTAATAACATATTATGTAAAAGTTAAACATTTTGTTGTTTTGTTGAAGTTTCTGTAAGTTTTAAAACACTAATTTTGAAAAAATTGGATTACTCAAACAATAATGCTCATTTAGCTGATATGTATTTCGTTTATGGTCTTGCGAATGGCAATGCGCGCCAAGCAAGACGTATTTACCAGGAGCGATTTCCTAATCGAGTACTGCCTTCAGCTGCCAACATTTACCAGTCTCCACCGTCGTTTGGCAGAAACAGGTAGCTTTAAGAGGGCATCTGATATTATTGGAAGACCACGAGCAGTCCGAACCCCAGAATTGGAAGAAGCTGTTTTGAACGCTCTCGAGGAGAATCCAGAAACAAGTACAAGAATAATTGCTGAAGCTCTCAATTCTACTCAGTCCACAGTTTGGAGAATTATCCACGTTCAACAATTTTATCCATACCATATTCAAAGGGTAGGTACAAGCTCTTTTGCCACGAAACTTTCCCCAACGCATTACAATGTCAGTGGTTTTTGAGAAAATTGGCTGGAAATCCTCAATTTTTAAGATATGTACTCTTCACGGACAAGGCAAACTTCTCCCGAAGTGCTATCACAAACTTTCATAACAATCATGTTTGGGCTCTGGAAAATCCGCACGCAGTTAATGAAAGACATTATCTGTATCAATTTTCTGTAAATGTATGGGCGGCATTAATTGATAATTACTTGATAAGTCCTTTCTTTTTTCCGTTCCGACTGAATGGCGCAACTTACAGAGACTTTTTAGAAAATGAATTGCCGGGACTACTTCAGAATTTACCATTAGAAATTCGAATCCGCATGTGGTTTATGCATGATGGTGCTCCGGCCCATTTTAGCGTTGTAGCCAGGGAATTCCTCAACACTGTCTATCCAAATCGATGGATCGGTAGGGGTGTAGAAGAACCTCACCAGGCGTAGGCACCAAGGTCCCCAGATCTTAACCCGCAATTAGATTTTCATTTTTGGAGACATTTGAAGTCACTAGTTTATAAAACTCCAGTAGCAAACGAAAGAGATCTAAGAAACCAAATAGTAGATGCCTGTGAAACAATAAGAATCACACCAATAATTTTCGAGTTGGTACGAGATTCAATGACTAGAAGACTGAATGCCTGTATCTTCGCTGAAGGTGGACACTTCGAACAATTCATTTGAATACAATTTAATTTCCTTTATTTTATTTTATTCTACATATTCAACATTTCTTGAAATAAAATGTTGATATTTCTTGCCAATTTTATTGAAACGAATACAGATTTTGCAGCCTTGATACAAAAATAACTATTTCAAACGGTAAAAATAAATAGAATAGGTGGCGCCCCCTACAAAAAACAAAACTACTTACTTAAACGTCAAATTCATTTCCTAAGCATTCTTGAGAAAAATGCAAAATGATGGTAATAACTTCAACACGCATCGATTATCAAATAATCGACTTGAAATTTTCAAGTCCAAATATCTAGAAAAAGGTTGCTTATAGCTACTTGTACCAAGGGTAGCTTTTTTTCGTAGAATCTACGAATTAATTTTTTTACTGAAAAATGTGCTAGAAGTACGCTCAAAAAAGTTATGAATCTCCATAAAAGATAAAGACGTGTAGGTGGCGCCCCCTACAAGTGAGAACAATTATAACATCAGGTTCGAATTCGACTCCTCAAAAACCTCCCAATACCAATTTTCGTTCAATTAAGGTCAGTATTTCGAAAGTTATTTCAAATAAACGAAAATAAAAATAAAACTTCAACACCCTGTTTCTTGGAAACCAAGCGTTTCCGGATATATATTTATTTGGACAATTCATATTACTATATTGTGAGGAAGTTTTTCAAAGTACTTTCGAATCACCCTGTATATAGGTTATGTATCCTCTTTCGTGACCTAAGGCAAAGTGGCATGACACCACGGCTATCAAGTGAAAACTTGTAGAAATGTGTGACATTGTCGATATTTGAGTGCAATTCATAATATTTATTACTACTAATTATAAGAAGAACAAGATTTGAAGGCATATAATTTATTAAATCTTTCCAACCTCAAACCTCTTGTGATAAGGAAATGAATTCGTTTTATCACAACATGTGGGAAATGTTGAATAACTGAGCATTAACGGCCAACGTTAATTAATACGAGCGGTGACATTAACATCTTTGAATGTAAGTAACCTAAATTGTGCCTTATCTATTAATTTCATCCGCGAGCGTATTATTGCATTAATTCAGCATTATTGTTTTACTAGAAATACACCAAACTCTCCAATCACTCGATAATTGTCCAAAAAACTTCATATATTTCATATGTCAAATATCAATGAATACTGAAAACCGAAACCAGCAATCAATAAAAGTACCATTAATAAGCTCCAATCTTATCCCCCTAATCGCAAAATGCGTTAAATATCAAAAATACCATAAACCAAATCCATGCACTGATTTGCATTTATTTATTCATTTATAAAACTTTCCAAGAAACAATACATGTTTATAACGATATTAAATTTAGAGTAATATTGACAATTCATCGATTATTGGATATATCAAAGTACACTTGTCAAACTATTATAACCGCGTCCTGTGCGCGACTTCGGCAGCTCACCTAAAATGTTCCAGTTGCATATAGTGATGATAATAAATTTATGTAGTTACTCACCTAAATGTCCATTTCACAGTCATCATCGGTATCCGAATCAGATGAATCTTCGGGTCCTATTGAAATTACTAGAGATTCCACAGTTTCGTCAATTAAATTATCAAGATCCCACATCTTCTGTTCTTCTGTTAATACATGATCTACAGCATTTTTCCAACTATGCTAGAAGAAGCTGACATACATCATCCAATTCAAAAGTAGTGTTATTCCTAGCAACGTCTCCTTTCACTTGAGCCCATATGAGCTCGATGGAATTGAGCTCACAATCGTATGGAGGTAATCGTAATACAACCATCTTTTTTTCTTCAGCCATTTCGTCAACTACGTACTGTTTGTAGTTTGCTTTGTGTTGCCTCGCAATGGATAATAATTCTTTTTTATCATGCCATTATCATGTGGGAGATCTTTCTGCTGTAACCAATCAATTTTTTTTCCATTTCGATGTTGGCAACGCTTCCTTAAGCTTGGAATGGCCCATGACAATAACGGCATTCGCAGGCAACAGCTCTATCATTTGTGGAAAGTGGTCCGCATTCATCTCCCGTGCTAATCTTTGTTGATTTCGAAACCATGCACATTTCCAATATGGGTGATAATTAACATACGCCCTTTTCCGAACGGTGCAGGTAACCCAGTGGAATATTCTTCCATGACTGCTTGGCGGGAAGTTTTTATGTTAGTGTCGACCCATGTTTTCTGACAGTATGTCCTTCGTTAAGCCATGTTTCGTCCATATAATAAATTGTCCTTCCTTCAGATCGATACCTCCTGATCGTCCTTGAATGATTTCTTCTCCAATTTCGTCTTCATCTATAAGGAGGGACTTCTATTCTGCTTTTCCCAGGAAAGCCTATCTCGCGTAAAAGTTTCCATAATTTGGTTCTGCCTACTTGTGGTGAATCGTCGTCTTCCTGAATTGACTGTAGAACTTTGTCTATTGTTGGTATCTCTTTATTTATATATAAAGAGTGAACTTTCCTTCGGATTGCGGTCCTATCAAAGTCATCGATCGATAGTGACTTCCTTCCTGAATTTTATTTTGTTGCACTAATGTCTCCACTTTTCCTCTCGTTTGTAAACCTGTAAATTGTTCTTTCACTCACTCCCGTCGTATTAAAACATGTAGACACTATCTGGCGAACGGAACTCGTGGGTTGTTGATAAACAAGTGCATCATGTACATCAAGCCCTATAGTTTTTTCTCTTACAGAGTATGCAATAAATGTAGAAACTAGCCGACGGGGGAAACCCAGAATTTCTTTATTTATTTTCTTTCAATACCAACTAATGATCCTATAATGGGGCAGGTACATCCACTTTACCTTCATTATCCTTCACAAAAATAATTTCGAATTGTATTGGTTTTACCTAAGAAGTAAGCAAATTATAATTATGAGGTAATAACTGAAAACCCTCATTTTGTAATAATGTTCGATTCTTAGAAACGAATGTACAGTTTAAGTGTATCTCGGGAATTTCCATTCAAATATTTCATTTCGACCTGACTATTTACTATAGTAATTGTGCTCAAATATTCACCTCAATTCCTCCATAATAACAAGTCGTGAGGGGAATAGGCATTAGTATTATTATATATTCATTTTGAAGGTATTTAACCATATTCTCATAACGTGCTCTTAAGTAAATCCGTGTTAACAGTATGTTCGTAATAAGTATCATTGAATTTCCGTGTTACATTTTGGTAAGAAATGTAACGCCTATGGTTTATGTTTATTTTATACCTTAGTCTACGAAGTCGTGCTGCCAGTGAAAAAAGGACAGGGTATATCCGTTTCTTTCTTTGCACCAATTTCCAGGCCGATTTTGGAAAAGTGTAAAATTTACACAAACTTTTTTTTCCATTATTTGTGCAGTTCATCACACTTAACAAGTATTGTGATCCATTTCTCTCTACAGCTTATGAGCAGTGGAAAGATAAGACGAATTTAACTTGGAATTATCAAAACAAATTTGACAGCCTCGATATGTTTCACATTTCTGCCAGAGCGTGCGCTGCGATCGATTTGACTGTCCGCACCAAGCACTTCGCAAAAAGTTCTGTATCTATTTTGTACTTCATTTCTCTTAGCATCAGTTATGTAAATATATCCTATGTGTCTCCACAGTTTCAAATTCAAGCTTTTCACACTAAAGTGAAATACAAATATAGATAGATATATAATCTTTATTCACGTATAACCTTTAACAGGAAGTGAAAAGTCACAGCCATAGTATTACAATAGTAACAGACATAAACACAAAACATTACATACATATATACATCCTTTTGTGAGGAAATTTAAAATACATTGACAATTTTAGCAATATGTTGAGCCTCTAAGTATCCAGCTATAGAATAAAATGTTTTTTTATTGATTTTTTGAATTGGCCTACATTACCAACATTTTTTAGTTCTGGTGGAATTTTGTTGTAACTAGTGCTGCAGACATATAGTGGACCTTTTTTAAAATACATCATACGTGGTGAAATGATATATTTCACGCATTATCAGGAGTACGCATTATATTTTATTCAATTTTTCATTGTCAGAGCATAATTTCTAATATAAGAATTAATGTATATTTCTGGAATAAATAAAGCTCCCTGCTAAGTACAGTACAATACTCTCTGAATATTATCTTATCAAGTATGCCACTGGGAAGCCATTCGAAATTCCCCATGCTAGCGTGTTTCGCCCATAGATCTGAAGATATAAATCCTATACATCAAAGTTCCATTTAATTCCATCCATTACCATAAGCAATTCACCTGCTTCTCCCATTCAATTTTCCGTCGCAACCAACAAACTTTCCTATTTTCGTTCCACCAAACTGACGCAAAGTCTGACAAAGAGCAATACCTAGTACCCGATGAAAAGGACTAGCGTTTGATGATTATTCATGATTCTCTTCGTTCCAGTTTGGTTTGGTTCAAATGTTCCAAAACACCGCCAGTTTCCCAGGGATAGCCAGGGGAAATAGCTCATTGTTGAGGCAATTAGTGGTGTCTGATATCATCCAGAAGTCTGAATTGAAATTGATGAAGAGGGTAGTGTTGTTTATGCGGCGTCTGGTAAGTTTATCGATCAAATTTCGATATTATTTTCCAGCTCGATGAATTGGTTGATTGTTAGTATTGTTTGACGCTTATTTTTTTCTGCAAAAAGACTCATTCGTGACACTTTTTTTGGGAATAATAAGCCTCCAGAATCCGAAAACAGAATTAAATGGATCAGGAAATCTATACAAGTGTACAGTTCTGTGCATAAAAAAGTCGTATAGCAGTTATAGGCTTGAGTCAGGCTTGTCAATCTTAATTAAACTTCTTATCGACTTTGACAAGTCTTTGACAGGTAGTGTCAAAATTGAAACTATTTTTGTCAAATGTGTACGTGTACTACTTTTTTATGAAATCTGGAACATCATAGGCAGGTTTACACCATACAAACCTTGTACGACTTTTTATGCACAGAACTGTACTTTGCCTCGATAAGTTACTGCGCACACTGAATTATTTTTCACGATTGAAAAAATATTCGATAAGTCAATAACATATCGTATTCTAAGTTTTGTCTATCAATAGTATAATGTACTGGGTTATTCACTATAAATGATGACTGAATTTTGAAACAAATGCCATCAAAAATACAGTAGCATGCAGATTTCATGGAATAACTTTCTTATAAGATATTATTGAATTCGTGGAATGATCTTTTTTCCTTGATTTCGAATATATACCATATGTTACCCCTATCTTATACCGTTTTTGAGTTATCAATAGAATAGAATAGAAATTTATGTATACTGAGCAACAAACAGAATGATTCCATTCACATGAAGCACAGTTTTTCAAAGTTCCTTAATACATAATATTCATTGAATACATTGATAACAAAGTTAAAAACAATAGAGAATTCATAGTTTTTGAAGTTACTCAATATCTAATATCTAGTCTTGAAAAAAGTACTTCATCTGGCCCTGATAAGATCTCTGTAACCCTGATAAAAAAACTACACATCTTCTTTTTAGAACCCAGTTGCCATATTCTAAATTTAATATTTACAAGTGGAAAGATACCAAAATCATTCAAAGAATCTATCACGTCACCGATTTTCAAATCTGGTGATGAAAAACTAGTAACGAACTATAACCCATAACTATCATTAATAACTTTTCAGAAAATTTCCAGAAATGTATCAAGAATAGATTCCTTAACTTCGGTAATACTAATGATATTTTCTCCGGGTCACAATACGGTTTTTTAGAAAATAGGTCAACAAAATCAATGATTTTTTCCAGAATCAGGAAGAATGTATAACAGTATTTTTGTACCTGGCCAAGGCCTTTGATACAGTGGATTACAACATACTCCTCCAACGTTTGTCTGACATAGGTATAAGGGCACAGACTGTCAAAGTGAGAAACTCACTCAGTAACCCACTACCAGTAACCAGGGGATGGGGGTTCCACAGAGCACTGTTTTAGGACATATTCTATTTCTGGTATACATCAACAATATATTCAAGGTATCAGATTTCAGTGTCAAAATAACATCATTTGCGGACGATACAGCTATAACTTTCGTCGGAAAAACGTGGGGGGAGGTTTATGCCCAGGCTGAAACAATCATCAAAATCATTTTCAATTGGCTCAGTGATAACCTGTTGGGTATCAATGTAAAAAAACAAATATATTGCCTTCACTTCAACCAATAGAGAAATATACTTAATAAGAAAATGATAATGACAGTGTATAGGGCCTTGGCTGAGTCCATAATACGTTACTGCATAATAGTGTGGGGTGATATTTTCTTTATAATATAATTTAGAAGTAATACAGAACACTTTGATAAGAATTTTAATGAAAAAAAACCGCCGGTATTCTACTCGGACGTTATATCAGGAAACTGGATTATTAAGTGTAAGGCAGCTATATGCCTATCAATGTTTGCTATGGACTGCCAGCTCCTCAATAACATTTGTACAACATACATACAGTGCTTCTCAAAAGTCCCCTCCGCCCCTCTTATTTTTGGAACGATTATACCTAAACAAGTGAAATTTGGAAACTGAATATTAAAGAATGTATGTAAACTTCCCTACTAGTGATGATAGATGACGAAATCGTCAAAGATGACGTCACAAGGCCATTGTGACCAACAATTTTAAATGGAACCCTACGACAAGCGACACCTCTTTCAAAAGGTATCGAAAAAACCTATTCAATGATACTCATTTTGTTTGTGTTTATGGCAGTTTTAATAGCTCATTAGTAAACATTAAAATTAAAATTCCATTCAGTATGATATTCATTACAGATTTAAGAATCAATATCTACTTAAAGAAATTGCTCGAAGTGACCTCCATTTACTACCTGACAGTGAAATATCCTATTTTTAAACTCTTCTCGTACTTTTGCAAATGTGTCTGTGGAAACAGCCTCACATTCTGCAACAATACGTTGTTTTAAAACGGCAATATTGTCAGGTTCAGTGGCGTAAACCTTCGATTTAAGGTACTCCCACAGGAAAAAAATCCAAAGGTGTGAGGTCCGGTGATCGAGCTGGCCATTCCGTTGAACCTCGTCGTCCAATCCATCTACCACGATACTCCTCATCCAAATACCGTCTTACTGCACCGTAATAGTGTGGAGGAGCACCATCCTGTTGAAATGTTATTTCCAAATTGCCGAATTCATCTGGATTATCTTCCAAAATTCCAAGGATTAACGGTTCTATTTCGTTTTGCAACAGCTCCAGATGAACCCCACCAGTTGAATTAGTATTTAAAAAAAGACCCAACGATGTGGTTTCCCAGGATACCTGCCCAAACATTCACCTTCTGGGTAAATTGGGTATGTGTTCCACGAAACAGGTGAGGATTTGCGTCACTCCAATACCTCACATTCTGTGTATTTACATTTCCATTTAGATAGAAAGTACTTTCGTTACTAGAACAAATTGTTCTGACATAGTCTGGCTGTTGGTTAATTTCAGTTTCCATATTTTCACAAAATTCTAGTCTTCGGTCTGGGTCGTCGTCTGAGAGTTGATGCACCATTTTTAATCTGTGTACTGTACTTCGACTGACTTCACAGGTAGATGCAACGTGAGTTGTTGAAAAAGTAGGATTAACTATTACTCCTGCCAGTATATCAATTGTTTTCTCATCAGAAATTTGTGGTCTGCCAGATTGTTTCGCATCATTAATACTACCCGTTGTTTCAAACTTACGAAGAAGCTCCCTTAAATAAGTCCTCGAAACGGGGCGATCGGGAAACCTCTCATTAAAAATGCGTTCTGCTGCATGAATATTTTGTCCAGTTTCACCAAGAATTAGGATCGCTGCTACTTTATCACCCAAAGCACGTACCATTTTGCTTTTCGAAGCTCTCAAACGTTCTGCTCACAACAGTTTAACAAATTATTGAAATGTACAAAATTATTGAAAGTACCAAAAGCTGCTGAACAGTTAAACGTTCGATCAACAATACAAAAATTATTAAATGTACAAAAACTTGGACAATTATAAAAACGTCGAATTAGGGAGACTAACAAAAATGTCAGCTTATTTGACAACTATCCAGAGGCGGAGCTTGAATTTGGAATTTTAGTATTAACTGATTTAATTCATCACAGCTTCGCGTTTTTCAAAAGCGAGTTGCCAAAAGTGCCATAAACACAAACAAAATTAGTATCATTGAATAGGTTTTTTCGATACCTTTCAAAAGAGGTGTCGCTTGCCAT
This sequence comes from Gonioctena quinquepunctata, assembly GCA_018342105.1. Lineage (NCBI taxonomy): Eukaryota > Metazoa > Arthropoda > Insecta > Coleoptera > Chrysomelidae > Gonioctena > Gonioctena quinquepunctata. The sequence continues at coordinate 788,278 of JAFIRS010000299.1, forward strand.
AGGGTGCCATTTAAAATTATTGGTCACAATGGCCTTGTGACGTCATCTTTGACGATTTCGTCATCTATTATCACTAGTAGGAAAGTTTACAACCTTTAATATTCAGTTTCCAAATTTTACTTGTTTATGTATAATCGTTCCAAAAATAAGAGGGGGGGAGGGGACTTTTGAGAAGCACTGTATAACACTTGCATATGCGTAAGTCAGGCAGTAAATTTTCCTAGATGCAGGCTTATGCACAACCAAAAGTTCATCACGTTCCGTGGACCCAAACTTTACAACGGTTTATCTACCACCTCGCTGAGGGGTATACAAAATAAATCCAAATTCAAAATGGAATTGAGAAATTATTTCAAAAAAAAAATTGGAATCCTGGAAGCGATATTAGAAAGCTGATTAAATATCCATCTTTCAGAGCTCATCTCAATCTATGATATTTCTCTCTCCTTTCTCTCTCTCCCTCTCTCTCTCTCTCTCTCCTCTCTCTCTCTCTCTCTCTCTACCTCTCCTTCGCGCTCTCTCTCTCTCTATCTCCATTATATAATAAGCTCTGTTGCTGGCTACAACACCAGCATTGCTTAGGTGGCCACAAACTAGATAGTTTTCCTGTAATCATTCAATATGTTCTCTCTGTTTTACTTTTACTTTCAGTGAATATGAATACATATATTTCAAATTACTTCTTGTAAACCAATATGTAATTCTGAACGAATAAACTTACTTACTTACTTACATAATATTCATTAGATACAATAATACAGTTGAAAACAACATAATAACAATATAAAATGAAATGACCAGAATAGATTCAGACACATCTGAGCATTCGAAAGGGTTGTCCATCTGTAATACTAAATATCTAAATCACAATTTCTTGCCATTTCGTTAACAGTCTCGAAACATTGTTGAAAAGGAGACAAATTATTCGAGACACGAAATATATTATTTACCTTTTTCTCAGTCTTATGTCAGGTATGATGTAATCAATAGTTTGTAGAATTTCAGGTACTTTCAATGTTCATAGAATATTAAAAACAAAAACTATTTCCCAGGACTTACGGCGGTTTTCAAAGGTTGCTTATTAAATTCTAGTAATTGGCTGGAATAAGACCTTGTGTTTTCTAAAGAAAAGAGTTCTTAATAATCGTTTCTGGATTTTTTCTAACATATCGAAATATAAAAATGTCTTTGGATTCCAAATGACACATCCATATTCCAAATTTTTTAAAAAGTGCATATCTGTGTAACTATCAGTCCTAGAAACAAAATTTAGAAAGAACGTTAATCATAGGAAATTCCATTCTTTACAACATCGAGTGAAACTCTTCTGTAGCTAAAATACACCGAAACGAAGATATAAGCGAAAATCTGAAGAAAGTTCCGATTTTTTTCGGTTATTTCAATATTGCGGCAGGCTCTGAGGGCGGGGGTGGGGGGAATGTGCATTTTGCATTTTAAACACTTAATAACCCCCCTCTCTTGGTCTCTATTCATTGGGTTATATTCTGGGAAGCACCTTGTGAATACTTTATGTTATCCCTCTGGTTTGACCTTGATGAATTTCCTTCACCTGTATCCATTCACATTTTATATTGTTAATTTCAGAAGTGACAGTTGGCAACAAATTCGGTGAACCCGAAGGACATTTTCATGCCACGCATCCTTTCATGTTCTACATAGAAGAGGAGGCAACAGGAACGATACTTTTCGTCGGAAAAGTGGAAAATCCTTTAGAAGAAGAAACTGCGACACTGGCTCCGAAGCCAGCGGAATGATACGAAGAGAAAATAATGAACCAGTAGAGAATAAGTTGAATATATTCTGCTCACAACATAACTTAGTTGATAGAGTTCTGTTATGGGCAAAATTTCAGAGTGATTTTTTTGGAATCACTCGAAACAATCGAGCTGCATCACTGGGGCTAGGAGCCCTGAAAGTCAAAATAAAATGTTCTGTCCTAAGTTTGTTTTTTCAAGACACAAAATATATTCCATTTTCAGTCCTTTTTTCCAAACAACTGGTTGGGTGCTGGGTTCCTTTTTGGCTGACTTTTAATGAACTTCAAAAAATCTTAAATTTGATAACAAAATATCGTTTCAAATGAGGGTTATTGTCTATTGAATTACTGATTTTTTTCTTTTTATTTACTCTTCACAAAACAATTTAAATTCACCGCGCACTTGACTCTGGACTTTATTGGTTCTGGTTGCTGTATCCTAACTCACCTTTAATCAGAATGAACTGGCTCGCCATTGGCACCTAGATCATTCGCAGCGACTGCCTCTCGATCCAATCGAAACTATTCGATCATCCGGAGCCTTGTCTTTCTGGAGCCTTACCGTTACGCCAGTCAGTTGGCTTACGAAATATGCAGTAACGTAGTGTATTCGTAATATAATCTATTTTGTGGGAAATCTGGTCTAGAAAACACGTCATTTCTGGTGGTATTTAATGTTTTTGGCAATCATTTCCAACATACGACTTTTTTGAAAAATGTAACAATACTATTCGTAGAAATCAACGTTCTCGTATCATGTGATTTTCCTGCAAGATGAAATATCCAAATGTATAAAGAGAATCGAAACAAACTAAAAAAAAAACACTTTATATGGAGAAGTCAGAAGAAGCGCTATTAACATATTCCACGTTTTCCGGAAATTGGAAATGAAATTGGATCTCACTCGGCAGTTCATGAAAATAAATTATTTTTGCGAATATAACCCACAATTGATCAATTCCGTTTCAATCATACGACTATCCAGAACCTATTTGATATTTTCAGCGAAAACATCAATTGCATTTTCATTTTCTCTGGCACAAAAATAGTTTTTCAGGTTTAACCGAAAGCAGGATATTACAGGTTACTTTCACAAAAAATATGTTTTCATGTAATGATTTGTTCGCATAGTTCCTAACTGTTACCTTGCGAAATATATACAAAGATATAAAAAACCCAATCACATAATAACATGAGAGATAAGTGCCATGTGAAGTGGAATGAATAGAAAAATCGAATTTTTTTTCTACATAATAACATGATGCTTGGATATAGACCTTCTTAACAATGTTGAGGTACTGCAGGGAAATATGACCCATCTTAATGTAATTTTCTTTTGCGGAATATTTTTTTCAACAACATAATAGGTGAGTATGTGGCTGATATTAGTCTATAATTCAGCCTGGTCAGAAATGATTCTCAATAGATTGATATGTAAAAATTATTTGCACTGCACTTGGACCATATTACCAACATGGTCGTATTATATGGCCCACAGTAAAAAATCTTTAAACTTAGGAAGATTGATTAGGTTTGATTTCTTTAAAGTTTTTTCCACAAAATTAAATACAGAAAAATGTATTGAACTAATCAGGAACATAAACAAATATAACAAGTATTGAAAAAAAATCAATGAACATATAAAAAAAAATTAAGCAACATTTCATTACAGATTTGAAAAATAAAACTGATCAATATTCTTATGCGCGAAAATGAAAAGAAGAAGTCAACATCAAACTCTTCATCATCGTCAGCCTCGAGGCCAACACATGCCCAGGCCCAGGGCCATATAATCGGCCACTTTATTGGGCCATATTAACCGAAAGGACATCCAGACAACATAATGGGTGCAAAAAAAACGAGTTTCATTAGCGAATAGATATTCCGTGCAGGGATACTTAGCAACATACACTTACCTCTCTTAATTGTGCGGACCGTTCATTTTGGTTCTCAGCGTTGAAAGCGTCGTCGACAAATAAGCCGAAAAATTATAACAGCATGTGCAATGGTCCCTCAAACAATCGTTGGTTATGACGTATACAGGCAGTTCGGCAGTTCGACGTTGCCAGATCGGAATGCTTTAGTTTTTGCGCTAGTGGACCATATTACCCGCTGGGCCATATTTGCCTTCACTACCTTAATAAAAAAATATATTGAGCAGTTGGGATTACAGCTCAGGTATAAGATTTTACAAAATTCGGAAGCAGGTCCTGGAACCCATAATGCTCAAATTCTTAACACTCAGAGATATACTTTCTCGTGAAAATATGCTCATTTCATATTACTCCACTAGAAGAATCTATACTTGTATATTGTATTGTTGTGTGGAGAAGCGCATTCAATAATGCTAATTATTGCATACATTCAATTCAGAATTCAATACTTGAAATTATATTCAATGAAACCGACCGTTTTCCCACTGAGAAACTATACAGGAACACCAAAATATTCAATGTTGGATCCCCATCTAGTCCCCTCCAAGGTAATTTTTTAATGGTTCGACGTAGAACAATGAGTTTTGAATGATATCACCGATACTACTTTCTCAATGAAATACATTATGATTGCTCGATAGATGGCGCAGGGGTCACATAAACTTAAAAATTTCAATAAGCCATCTAATTTTTTTGAATTATGTTACTACGTTTTTTCACAATATGCATTTGAAATGTCAAGTATAACAAAAAACAAAACCATTATGTAGGATTTTTATTTATTGAGAAAAAGAACCAAATTGTTTTGTCAATTACCGACTTAGGTGTTCGAAATGTCCGCTTGATGCTTCTTGGCAATAAAATATTCGATTCGAAAATTCTTCCCTAACATTAAGTAACAAATATGCAGGTAAGTAACAAATATGCAAGTATACCAGCACACACCTGTGTTATTCGTTTTTTCAGTTCTTCCAAAGAGTCGGATTGTAGCTCATATACTTTTGATTCGACGTAACCCCACAGAGAGAAGTCACAGGTGTGTGGTCTGGTGATCGAGACGGCCTTCGATTGGTCCACGACGTCAAACCCATTTCATAGGGTATGTTTCATCCAGATACTCTTGAACTTGACGTTGAAATTGATGTGTTCCTGGAATTCGTTTCCATTTTCTTCTAGCATTTGAACTATGAGTGGCTAGGTTGTTTTTTGTAGCATATCCAGGTATAAATTACCGTTTATGTTTTTTTCCAGAAATAAAGGATCTACAATATGGTTTGGTAGAATTCCTGCCCACGCATTCTGTTTTTGTCAAAATTTTGTGTGACCTTCAAGAAATATATTTATTTAGTTGTTTATTTAAATACATAGATTGAATAACAATCCAATGTCAAGAACGCTCTGTAGTAGACAATAAGATTCGGTGACATAGTGCGCAAATTAAGTAGGTAGTACAGTATAAATTTCACTGTGAACTGAGGTTTAGCTGATATATGGGGATTTGTGTCACTCCAGTACCGCACATTTTGTGTATTCACGTTTCTGTTAAAAAAAGGATTTTCGTCTGAAAAACAAATTTTCTTAATGTAATTGCGGTTCCCAGTCATCTTTCATAATTGGCCATTCAAAGGTAGCTTTTTCAAGGAAGTGTTATATCTTTAATTCGGAGACGTCAGATTTTCGTAGGAAAAAAGCACCTAACTTACTAATTTTATATTATTTTCAATCAGCAATATGATGTAATAACATTTATTTAAGCCACTTTACAGAAATTCCATTTGTGGTAAGTCAGAAAATGAACAAATAAATGGTAAAATTCACATACAATATGAATTACACTTTGAAATTTGATTGGGTACCGACATATTGTAGAGTTATTAATTTTATTGTTATTGAGATCTAATTTCCCATATACTCACATTGACCTCCAAATACTCCCCCATCAAGTAGAAGCAGTGCGATTCTTTCTTGGGCATATGGATAGGTGATTATTTAATATGCGATGGCAGTTTATAATATATCTTCACATCTATAGAATTGCGTTCAGAGGTCATTAGGCGATGTCTAGTTGGTCGTATCAACTCAACTATGGTTTTTGTAAATTATGAAATGTATCATATCTATGAAGTTTTTTTTTATTCTTGTGAATGTCTAGCAAACAATTGTAAAGTAAGTATTAGCAATGAGCAAAAATGAAAAATGTCTTATTCCTCAAGAGTGCTGACTACAAATACCTATACAATAGGTATGTATGTCGGTCGAATATCCATAAAAAAACAACTACTTCCCTGGCTAATGCCTCGACGGACGTTGAATGACATCCGATGGATAAACGTGCAAAGTCCTACAAGGTACTTTGCAAATGTTTGTTGCGAAATGGATAAATATTTGCCCCTCATCAGTACAGGGTGTCTGCGGTACCTGACTGAAACGATTAAAATCCATCCACTTCAAAGCATTCGCTGGGATTGAATTAGCTAACGCCATCTCAGCAAAACTAGAGCAACTAAAACATTACCAACTGAAATTGTCCTCCTGTGTCTCAGGATAGAAATCTGCAATAAGAGACAGAAGTCTGTGACATATTGATAGCCAGCGAGACATTTGATTGGACACATATAATGAAATATATCATTGACATAGATAATGAATAATAGTGGGCCAAGGATAGAACCTTGCGGAACCCCAAAATGAATGTTCTCAATTTAGAACAGTTTTCTATTAGAACAGCATGTTTCCTTCTAGTCAGATATGATTCGAATAATTTCAATGTGGTTCCACGTATACCATGAAATTGTAGTTTGTCTAATAGTACTTGTGCGGGACACAGTCGAAAGCCTTGCTCAAGTCGTCCTGTAGCGGGCCTTGTGGCCATTATTTATATAGCGACAAGATTTTACTTTATTTTCCCTCGGCTAATTTACTCAGAACAATAGACTCGTGTGGGAACTGGCCCCAGATAGTGTGATGGTAAATATTATTATTTTGTGGCCCTTTTTCTTATTTTTGGACGCCACTCAGTTAAACATAAAACTAGAAAAATGATCTACTACAACTAAGAACTTGGGGATTATAACGTATATATAAATTATAGACAATTTATAAAATGGGTTTATTTATAAATCAAACTCCGGTTGTTTATAAATATCCAATGTATTTCCAATCATCACAATAATGTGGTATCCCACATAACAAAAATCACATATAGATATTCAAGTAAAAAAAAAGGTTTTTGATATTTTCCCTACTGTAAATCATTGGGTTACGTTTCGAAGTATAGTATCGATACAGGCGTTTCCTCGAACTTAACTTAAAATAAGGTTGATCTTCAACTTTATGAAAACAACGGTATCGGTACTATAATCATATATATAATTTCACATTGTTGAGAAGGTTTATCATTAAGTACAGTTATGTAATATAGGTCTCTGTACTTAGAAAATATATGACAACAAAAATATGGGTATTTCCCAACCTTGAAATCTTACACACTGTTGCATTATCAATTATGTTTATACCTTTGAAGAAAATCAACACAATGAGGTTGAATCGAATTTTTAGTATAAATCCTTACGAAATGTAAATAGACAATGGAATTAAAAATCGACCACGCAATTTGTACCAACAACGTAATGTGTACAAGCACTTCAATTCAATACGAGTTACAAAAAACACAGTCTGACCTTAACAATCGTGGGGTAGTAATAAGTATACACCGACAGTGCTACTAGTCTGGATGTCCACAGTAACACTGCAAATCAGCCCTTTGGTAGGACAAATCAGCTTTCTGAGTTGTCTATATGTGACCTCCTGATAGTCCTGAACCATGAATTATTTTGCCTGTAGGTACCATTATCAATTGACCGTTACCAGGAACCGAGAACCAGGGACCAAGAACCCTTCATTCAAAAAAGGGTGTTTCAAATATATAGAGAAATTTTCCCTTTGAATCCATTAATTGTCAAAGTTAGCTTGTGTCATTCTTCATTGATAACTCGTGGTGTAAATCTCGGGCAGAACCATAATCATTTCCAACCTCGTGAGAAGTGTAATCGTATTCATATAGTTACCATCAAAACCACGATAATGTGTTAAATCATAACTACTGAAAACTGTATTCAAATCTACACTTCTCAAAACTAATACCCGAAGAAAAAAACTACAAGGTTGGCCTTGCCATCACTTTCACAACGAAAAGAGCCTTTTTTTCGGAAATCTCCTTCACTTTAATTTCCTCACTTGAGAACCGGAAGTGGGTAATTTGAATTTACTTTTCGACCTCCCTTTTCATATTCGAATAACTTTTCCAATCTATTGAGAAGGAAAAGGACAGAGTATATTTAATGACAATACCTATAGTCTCGATCAGCTGTTTAGTCGTCATGTGGTCCCACTTTGTCAGTTACCAGATTCCTAGAACTTATCGAAAGGCAACCCCTGATACTTGCCTCACTAATGTTGGTGACCAATAATCGTCGAACAAACGAATTGATATCTATTGTGAGTAAATATACTCATCATCCTTAGATAAATTTACCATATAATAAAGAGAATATTTATATTTACTTAATACAAAAATAGGTAGATGAAAGATTGTCATCTTGAGATATTTTTTCTAGACTACGAGAATAATAAAAATTATATATTTATATGCGGGTCTATAGTATTAGTAATTTATGTACAACTTGAAACTTATACTGCTCCGCAGTGTAAACGTTACAATACATAGACAACAACGTATGTTGACCACCCTCAAAGTCCTCAACTATGTCCGACATAAGTCTTTGAGTTGCTTGAAAAGTAAAACAGTTTTGTCTAAAGCTGAACTGACCCTCATGAAAAGTGTTACAACAGGAATAATACCGAACATGAATTGTACAGAGCATAATGAGAAAGACCTGAATTCTTAACAATTTTAATTGAATAAAAAAATTCAATTGATTCAGTGCCTTTATCTATGTTTCTTGTTTTGCCGAATTGAACAAAATCATGCATTCAAACGGAACTGGGAATTCTGCCCCTAATCCTACCAATAGCAAACACCATTTGTTCTATTGACACGAAGATTACAACGAAACGTTGGAATTATAATATCCATTTACTTTTTCACCACCAACACATCAGTCTACTGAATAGTAAATATAATTAATTCGGACCACCAGAATCGCAATGGACGTTATCCATCGAGATCCCAGTCCTTGAGTACCGACATAATATCATAATCCCTGTTGAGCATCCAATTTGCCATTACAAAGTGTCGGCCATCAATAAACCATGATCAAATATCTACTTGGATGTGTGAATACTCGGCAATCCCTCGCAATTTGCACGAATTTGCCATGTCAACATTGTGTGCCTAAGAGGAATCCGGGGTTATGAATTTATGTGCGATAGGTCGTTTGATCACGGGTATCTCTGGCGGATGCGTGAGAGGCCGCAAATTTGGAAATGAAACACTTCATTTGGTTGAGACTCAAGTCAAAATATTGGCAGGAATGGCTATCCGACAGTCCAATTGATTTGATGAGTTGAACATTATTTTATTCCCAGAAAGTGGTTCAATAAATTAAAAAACCTCCTCTCCCAGACAGCACTGGATATTCCATGAATATTCATGGAATAATATTTTTGGGATATTGGAATATTCTTAAAGTGCCAGGGATATACATATCTTCTTTGGAATATTCCTAGAATGTGCTGGTAGGGAAAATTCCTTGAATATTCCATGAAGAATATTCCCGGAATATCCAAGAAAGAGTACTCCTGGAATATCCTCTGGGAATATTCCTTGTATATCCAGAATATACCCACAATATTCCATGAATATTCCAGAAAGATTAATCCTAGAATATTCCATGAACATATTCTATGAATATTCCGAGAATATTCAAAGTAATTCAGGAATATGATAGTAATATTCCCTAAATATCCTGAAGGGTTTTCAGAACAAAATAACCATTCCTGAAATTTCAGAAATTGAGAAAATAAAGGAAAATACAACTATTTCCCCATATGAGTATCCTCAAATATAAAATCTTGAATGGCACTTTTATATCAATAATATGAACTTCTACAATTATGCCTGACAATTCAAGCAATGTTTTTGCTCACATTCGCCAGGAAACAAAACTTCATTTCAAAAATTATGTAGTAGTGCAATACGTTATTGTTTTCCTCAGAGCATTTGTGGATTGGAATTGCAGGTCCACTCAGAAAAAAAAACATTTGATTTCCGCAGACTGCGCACCCCTTCCCTACAAATGAAAGAAAACAACATGAATTTGAACAAGTCTATTTCTATATAGTTATAATAATGATAACACATATTTTATTAACCCGTTTCTCCTGTCACTAGAGGGATATCTCTGGAAAATATGAATTGCAAGATCGAACTACTGCTATCTGAATCAGAAAAACTTGAATCCATTCTATCACTAATAGTTTCAACTTGATTATTTAACTGTCCTTCTGCATGCTGTGACGGAGTTTGTGGGAGAATTGTATTGAGAATATTTTGAGTTTCCTGGTGTATCTACTTCCTAACACCAAGCATTGCTTCTTTTTCTTTTAGGCATTTTGTAGAAAACGCCTTAAAAATGAAATGATCAGTGATATATAAATAGAATTGATTTGTTGAAAATATAAACAGGATGTTCATGAATTCAGATGTGGAATCATCTGCGACTGAAAGATAAACTTTAGTCACTATCTTCCATCGTCAAGATAACCTCTTGTGAGGTATTCATGTTGAAAAGGGAAACATTCTCAATTGAATATTGATAGAAAGATTTTTCTGTGAATTGAAAAATCCACGATTAAAATGAAGTTATTTTTTGTGAATGTCTAAGAGAAAACAACTACTTCCCCGGCTAAAGCCACGCTGGACATTGAACTACATCTGATAGATATTCTGAAAAGGCCCTAACTCAAAAGAAAAAACCTGAATTTGAAAATTTGCATTTTCATTCAGATAGTTATTTGATTTTCTATTCCAGTCTTAATCAAGAACTCATAAAGATGAATGAGACAAAGAAGAATGTTTTCCAAAAGAAAGTACTCACCAGAAATCATTCGTAACATTGACGCAGGAGAGACATCGCATTCACTAGGTCTTCAATACATTTTTGTCGACGAAAATCTATTTCACGCATCCACGATCATCAGGAAGACCGGAAGAAATGGGAAACACATTTTCAAGAAGCAATCTCACTTTGCAAAGATGGAAAAAGTTAGAATCATTTCTTCTGGAGAGACACTATGAAATTAGTGTTTTCTGACATTAAAACCTGTCATGGGGTATGATAGATTGATTTGTTGAAAATATAAACAGGATGTTCATAAAATCAGATGTGGAATCATCTGCAACTGAAAGATGAACTTTAGTCACTATCTTCCATCGTCAAGATAACCTCTTCTGGGGTATTCATGTTGAAAAGGGAAACATTCTCAATTGAATATTGATAGAAATATTTTTCTGTGAATTGAAAAATCCACGATTACAATGAAGTTATTTTATGTGAATGTCTAACAGAAAACAACTACTTTCTCGGCTGAAGCCACGCTGGACATTGAACTACATCTGGTAGATATTCTGAAAAGGCCCTAACTCAAAAGAAAAAATCTGAAATTGAAAATTTGCATTTTCATTCAGATAGTTATTTGATTTTCTATTCCAGTCTTAATCAAGAACTCATAAAGATGAATGAGGTAAAGAAGAATGTTTTCCAAAAGAGAGTACTCACCAGAAATCATTCGTAACATTGACACAGGAGAGACATCGCATTCACTAGGTCTTCAATACATTTTTGTCGACGAAAATCTATTTCACGCTTCCACGATCATCAGGAAGACCGGAAGAAATGGAAAACACATTTTCAAGAAGCAATCTCACTTTGCAAAGATGGAAAAAGTTAGAATCATTTCTTCTGGAGAGACACTTTGAAATTAGTGTTTTCTGACATTAAAACCTGTCATGGGGTATGATAGATTGATTTGTTGAAAATATAAACAGGATGTTCATAAAATCAGATGTGGAATCATCTGCGACTGAAAGATAAACTTTAGTCACTATCTTCCATCGTCAAGATGACCTCTTGTGGGGTATTCATGTTGAAAAGGGAAACATTCTCAATTGAATATTGATAGAAATATTTTTCTGTGAATTGAAAAATCCATGATTAAAATGAAGTTATTTTTTGTGGATGTCTAACAGAAAACAACTACTTTCCCGGCTAAAGCCACGCTGGACATTGAACTACATCTGGTAGATATTCTGAAAAGGCCCTAACTCAAAAGAAAAAATCTGAAATTGAAAATTTGCATTTTCATTCAGATAGTTATTTGATTTTCTATTCCAGTCTTGATAAAGAACTCATAAAGATGAATGAGGCAAAGAAGAATGTTTTCCAAAAGAGAGTACTCATCAGAAATCATTCGTAACATTGACACAGGAGAGACATCGCATTCACTAGGTCTTCAATACATTTTTGTCGACGAAATTCTATTTCACGCTTCCACGATCATCAGGAAGACCGCAAGAAATGGGAAACACAGTTTCAAGAAGCAATCTCACTTTGCAAAGATGGAAAAAGTTAGAATCATTTCTTTTGGAGAGACACTTTGAAATTAGTGTTTTCTGACATTAAAACCTGTCATGGGGTATGATAGATTGATTTGTTGAAAATATAAACAGGATGTTCATAAAATCAGATGTGGAATCATCTGCGACTGAAAGATAAACTTTAGTCACTATCTTCCATCGTTCAAGATAACCTCTTGTGGGGTATTCATATCGAAAAGGGAAAAATTCTCAATTTAATATTGAGTAGAAAGATTTTTCTGTGAATTGAAAAATCCACGATAAAAATGAAGATATTTTTTATGAATGTCTATTTGAATGTCACATTGAACTATATCAATTTCCAGGTATATCCTACCCACTTAAAAATAAATCATCAAAATCGCACCATCCTATATAAAGTTATGCGTTGTCATACATAAAAAAATACGCGTCGTCTAGAGAACCTCCTTCTTTTTTTTCGTCGGATAAAAATGAACGGAAGATGCAATTAAGCAATTGACATCTTATATGTATAACTAGATAAAAGTAAACCATCTTTATGCATCTTTTCTGACCTTTGATATCGTGTTGGATTTACGGAATACCAAAAAGTTTTTTAACAGATCGTCAGCAGAAAGTCAGTATCGATGGAGAGTGGGGTAATTGTAAAGTAATTATGGAATCCTAGAAGCGATACTAGAAATATTATGATATATCCATCTTTCAGAGCTCATCTCAATCTCTGATATTTCTCTCTCCTCTCTCTATCTCCTTCTCGCTCCCTTCTCCCTCTCACCCACATTGCAGTTCTCAAAAATATTTTTGTACTGTTCGTCGGTTAATGCTGAAGAATTCAGTCGTTTGGCATCTCGAGCAGCTCTCTCGGAACTCAATATCTGAAAATGTATTAAACTTGATTTCATGGTTACTGTAATCTGTTTCTTGAAATTTGTTGGACCTCTTTTAGGATAATATGAATTATCGTCTTCGACTAGGAATAATTTAGCTCGATTTTTTTTCCACTTGTGATATCATGAGTGATGATTCTCCTCACTTCTCAGATTAATTTCCCTATAATGTTATTCGAGGAACTTTCTAGAGTTCGAAAACATCTTGTACACTGGGAATCACTTAATTCTGTTGACAATAGCTGCTTTCCCGAGGTGAACCATAGCAACAGCCGGTCCTCGGATTCCCGACGGTGAAGCCATAAGTCTGCGTCCAAGTTCAAGTCACGTGCTTAATCAAGAACATGTATTAATCAATTCAGTCGGAAAGTTTGCCGCTGCCACCGCCAACTGACATCATAATACACTTGTCGAATAGAATTGTTCACAAGGGGTAATATACTGATAGCAACATGATTATCGTTATAGGGCAAACGCCTAATCGACTTGTTTGAAAATATAAACGGGTTCATATAATCATCTGAGGCTCTAAGATAAACTTTAGTCACCCTCTTCCATCGTTCAAAATAACATTTTGGGAGGTATTCATGTTGAAAAGAGAGACATTCTCAATTGGATATAGAATAGAAAGAAAATTCTGAAAATTGAAAAATTTACGATAGAAATGTTATTTTTCATAATATAGAACAGAAAAAACTACTTTCCTGGCTAAATCCACGCCGGACATGAAATTACATCAGATAGATATTGTGAAAGGACCCTTATTCATGTAACACTCATTCAAAATAATTTTTTTAGTAAAATTCTGACAGTAAACGAACAATATGAAACAAATTGTTAAAATGTATGTATGTACCGAGTGGGCCAAATTGGACACTTTTAAAAGGAAAGTCCTGTTTTCATACTAGATAGATGAAAACTGATATCGCATATCTATCATCGTTTCTGAGTTACAGCATGTTTTTCGAAAATGTGCATTTTTTTACGTAGAATTCAATGGTGTAAGTAATTTATTTTTTCGAACCATATATCAATAGTAATTTTTTATGAGACAACCTGTACATTCTTGCATATTTCAATAGAAAGTGCCATTCCAAAAATGTAGCACAATTGATGTTTTGCTAGAGTCACCTTTGAAATGCAGAGCTCTTAGGTTTTTTCATGTAGACTTTGAAACGCACACTTTGAACAAGTAGGCTTTGGACGATGCGGCGATAAAGCAGAAAGCAAGTGTTTATTAGCAGCTACCAAATGTCGAGAAAACTGTTCACAGCAGTAATTAAAACTCATAGTTTCAATAAAACTGATAACAATTTATACTATATTTACTACTAATAAATGAAACTCCAAAAATAATAATAATAATAAAGAACAGACAAGAGCATAATATTTCTTTAGGGGAGGTGTTCGAAATGTCGACCAGCTTTTCCTTCACGCAGAGAGCACCTTTTTTGAGCATTTCTTGCCGAATTAATTAGTTCAATGGGAGTGAGAGAAGCAAAACTTTGCATCACTGCCGCTTCCAATTCGTGTCTAGAGTTGGTCGACAATCAAAATGAGATATTTCAACGTTTCCCAGAGGTAAAAGTCCATAGGCGTTAGGTCCGGTGACCTGGCCGGCCAACGGTTGGGTCCTTGGTTGGCTATCCAATTATTGCCAAAAAATTGTTGAAAATTGCAGTGTTGCGAGGCGAAGCCCAGTCTTGCTGAAAATATATTTTCCTGAGCTCCATTAGGGACAATTCATCAACAAAGGGTTCAATTTGTTGCCTTAAAATTTCTTGATACCTCTGAGATCTGAGACTGCCTTTATAAATGAACGGGCCGATAATTCCACCCCTTAAAACACCTGCCCATACACTAAATCCAAATCTTCCTTGACTTCTATGCTCCACAATAGAATGAGGATTTTGTTGTTCCCAAGTATAAGGATTATAGAGGTTGAAAATGTTTATGAACTCTTCTGGTCCTGTATGGCTTGAATTTGTGCTTTTTCAAAATCCGCCTGACGTTAGTTCTTGGTAGGCCTGTTGATATTTTTAAATTTCGCGTCGACGTTTTGGGATTATTTGCGGAAGCTCCTAAAACGACTATTTCTTCCAACTCCCTATCCCTATTTGATGTATATCATCTTGGCCTTTTCTTTTCAAATTGACCACCATCAATTAGGTTGTGTCGCAATCTTGCAAAACTGTCTCTAAAAGGTTGTCTTCTCTCTGGTTACCTCTCGTGGTACAAATTGCCTTGCTGCCTCTGCATTTTCTCCGGTTTGTATAAAACAGACTATCATATCCCATTTTTCATAATTCTCATACTAAATGTGTTTGAAAAATCAACAGAAACCACGAATTGAGGGAGCGTCTTTACTGCTTAAATCAAAATTTGACAGCTACCAGTACACAAGTGCATTCTGTTTTATCGCCGCGTCGTCCAAAGCCTACTTGTTCAAAGTGTGCGTTACATGAAAAAACCTAGAAGCTCTTAATTTCAAAGGTGACTCTAGCAAAACATCATGTGTGCTACATTTTTGGAATGGTAATTTCAAGCTATATTGAAATATGCAAGAATATACAGCTTGACTCATTCAAAAAAATGATTTTTTTATTAATAGCTATCGATCGAAAAACTGTAAACTGTACATGTCAATTTACTTTGTGGGGATTTTTATATTGTTATAGTGGTAACCTGTGTTTATATGTAATAGGTTTCGAGGTAGCGGGAATAGGACACAATGAGTAGTCTGAATTTCAAATTGCCGACGTTTCGACGTTTATTTGGCGTCTTTATCAAGGCTGAAAATACATGAACTGTTCAATATCTCATGTATTTTCAGCCTTGATGAAGACGCCAAATAAATGACGAAACGTCGGCAATTTGAAATTCAGGCTACTCATTGTGTCCTATTCCCGCTACCTCGAAACCTATTTCTAATTGAAGGACGCTAAGACTACAGAATGTTTATATGTAATCTTATATTATATTTTATATATTCCTATGTTGTTATGATGTATCGTTATATTATTTGATGTTATAAATGTACACACTGCTACTCAGTGAGCTATTTTATATTTCTATGTCACAACTCTGTGGCTCCATAGCTTGTGTGGTTCTTTATTGAATCTCCGAACATATACTCCAATATACAAAAATTTCTGTCATTTGTACATTGACGTAATGGACTATATGCCCATTGTGATCTATCCTATATCATGTATTTGATCATAAAGGACCAATAAATATTCTATTCTGTTCTATTCTTTTCTAATAATAGTTTCCATGTTTATTCATAATATTTTGAAGTGGGTTCAACTAGAAGTGTATTTTATGTTCCAAAAATTCAATTGAATCTTTTATTCGAAAAGTGAGAAGTTTCCTTCGTACGTTTATTTTAAAATTGTTGATTAATCCACTGTTGAATACGCCGGAATATTTTGGTAGCGGAGACAATGTAATTGAATTCTGTTCGTACTAGTCGCACATGAGTAATCTCACCATGCCCCAGAAGAACTATTGGAGCGAACCGAAAACTTTCATTAAGACTAGGTGAGTAAATTCCTAGTCATCCACCAATCATGAAACACACAAAGGAACTCCCCCTCTAATTTGGACGTTCTTTCTCAACTCAATTACCACCCAGTCTAATACGAGGAATTGTAGACTAATGCAGACTCTCCCATTCACGATATTCCTTTCATAAAGTGCTTATGTATAAAATTAAGGTTGTCTGCTTGGGTATTCTGCGGAATATCTTTCTGAGAACTTGTTTTTTCGCCTTGTTCTTGGCAATTCCGTTGCCTGTAATTCAGTTATGCTGATTGGATAACAAGGCCGTGTGGAATAAAATTATCTCGACGACTCCTAAATGACACTACCGGAATTAGGTACATAACAATGTCACGATTAACTTTTGATGTTTTAGCAATGCTGTGTCATGGTGGAATCCTCTTTAAAGCGGCATGGAAGTTGGAGCAAGTTTTCGAATTAAATATTCCTGGTTAATGTGGGTTATTTATCTCTTTGCAGATGAGATTCGTTTGGAACGCTGCTCTTTTGCAGATTTATTTCTGCAAGCCTGAACGAGATGACAGCCCAGTTGTTAATTTCTAAATGATAATTAATTCCATATACAGTGTGACTCATTTAAAATGGAACCACCCTTGTAGAATACGCATTTTTCTATCAATCTGAAAAAAAATATTATTATATTAAGCATCAAAAACTGTATTTTGACACAAATGTTCATAACTTTAGTTCCATTTCCAAGGCACTCTATGGTGTTTTTTCTTCGTCAAAAACGACAAAAGTTTATTAGGCAATTTTTGTTTCCAAATTTGACTAAACCACTGGATTTGTAGTCGATATAAATAAAATTCATCATATTTTCATGAAAAAATATTGGTTAACAACGAAGTTACAACAACTTTAATTTTGGAAACAAAGTATTTGATTATAATTTTTATTTAGATTATAGACATATTTAAAATCTGGCAAGACTGCCGATACAAAGTAGAACACCAGTGAACTTGTATAGTGAGAATCCGAAGTCAATAGCTCATTCCGTTAACATTTATATCTCCTGAAAGTATGGTAATGTGAGCGATTTGTAGTGGAAGCGATTTTGTAATAAAAATCTGACTACGCTACTGGATTTGTAAATTATATTCCCTCAAAATCATTTATTTAAGTGTAGGTAATAAGTGTATTCGAAAAGAACATAAAATTAGAAATTCATCTTCAAGTTGTGCAGTAGTACATTCTTCCATAGCCGATAAAAACGTAATGAACAGAAACCAGTTTTAAAGTATTTATTCAACAATAAAACGCCATTAAGAAAAAACTGAAACTAAAATTAACATCAATGTAAAACTAAATATTTACACTTTTGTGGCTTCTACCAAACCTCCATTTGTCGTATCTCTTCCGAATATTTTTTACACTTTTTCTTATTTGTTGAAGTGTAATTTCGGCACAAGCTTGTCGTATTCTTTGCATGAGTTCAGCTCGATTCCTCGGTTTCATTTTGTATACTTTTGTGTCAGAATACCCCATAGAAAAAAGTCTAGTATTGTTAGATCAGGCGATCTAGGTGTCCATTCAATTAAGTCACTACCTCGTCCTATCCAATGATCTGGGACCTGGTCATTTAGCCACTGTTCAACAATCCTGGAATTGTGAACGAAACAGCCGGTGAAAATGTAAATTTTTTCGATCCGCAAGTGGAATTTCTTCTATTTCGTCCGATAAAAATTAGCCCGTTCATGTTTCCATAAAAAAAATGGACCTATTATTCTATCTTTTACTATACCACACCAAACGTTAAGTTTTTCGGAATATTGACTTTTACAATTTATAACCAAGTGCGGATTTTCAGTAGCCCAATACCGAGCATTTTGCGATGATACTACACCATTGGTGCTGAAAGAAGCTTCATCACTAAACATTATGTGGTTCAAAAAATTTTTGTATCCAGGTACTCGCCTTGGGCCCACAAACAAACCTCCATACGTTTCACTTCATCACCTTCCTTTAAAGTGTGAAGAAATTTAGGTTTAAATACTTTTACTTTGTTTCGTTTCAGACATCGCCGAATATTTTCTCTCGGTAAGTTTAAATCCAAACTGCCGACTCGTAAGCTTCTGTTTGGGTGGTTTGTAAAATAATCTACACCGCCACCGATCGTTTAAATTTCCTCTTCGGTGATTATTTTTTGAAATATGTTTGGTTACTGCACTATTTTTTTTTCTTTTTTTTAAATTTTGCTAACGGTGCTTTTGTCAATGGGAAGTCGATTTGGATGTATGTGATTAAATATCCTAGCTACTTCTCTTTCACTATGATAATTGTCCCCAGAAATTCTTACAATTTCAATTATTTTTTCTAATGATGATTGCAAAGCCATTATTGAATGTATGTGACTAACAACTGTTATTTTATTTATGATTAGCTGTCAAAATCACAGCCTAATATTGATTTAGTACAATACCCATATCTAATGTATTCAGCTATCCTCAAATTATTGATGCCTTCTCTAAGAGCTTGTTTTAGTTGAGTTTTGCAGAATTCAAAGGAAACAATTTCTGCCCTGCTTTCTGTTTTATTATTGAATAAATAATTTTGATACTTTAAAACTTGTTTCTGTTCATTTAGTTTTTATCGGCTATGGAAGAATGTACTACTGCATAACTTGAAAATGAATTTTTAATTTTCTGTTATTTTCAAATACACTAATAACCTACAATTGAATGAATAAGTTTAAAAAAATATACTTTACAAATCCAGTGGCGTAGTCAGATTTTCATTACAAAATGGCTTCCACCACAAATCGCTCACATTACCATACTTTACGGAGTTATAACTGTAGAACGGAATGAGCTATTGACTTCGGATTTTTACTGTACACGTTCACTGGTGTTCTACTTTGTACCGGCAGTGTTGCCGGTTTTCAAATATGTCTATAATCTAAATAAAAATTATAATCAAATACTTTGTTTCCAAAATTAAAGTTGTTGTAACTTCGTTGTTAACCAATATTTTTTTATGAAATTCGGATAGTTTTTATTTATAACGACTACAAATCCAGTGGTGTAGTCAAATTCGGCAAGAAAAATTGCCTAATAAACTTTTGCCGTTTTTGACAAAGATAGAAAACCATAGAGTGCCTTGGAAATGGAACCAAAGTTATGAAAATTTGTGTCAAAATACATTTTTTGATGCTAAATATTATTTTTTTTTTTTTGAGATTGATTGAAAAATGCGTTTTCTACAGGGGTGGTTCCATTTTAAATGAGGTAACTCATGTGGGGAAACTGTTGTATTTTTCTTTATTTTCTTAATTTCTGAAAATTCAGGTATTGGTTATTTTGTTTTGAAAACCCTTCAGGTTATTTAGGGAATATTACTATCATATTCCTGAATTACTTTGAATATTCTCGGAATATTCATAGAATATGTTCATGTAATATTCTAGGAATATCCTTTCTGGAATATTCATGGAATATTATAGGTATATTCTGAAAATTCTCAGAGGATTTTCCAGGAGTATTCCTTCTGGAATATCCATGGAATATTCTGGGAACATTCTGGATCTTCCGGGAATATTCCTCATGGAATTTTCAAGGAATATCTAACATTTTCTCCACCAGCACATTCTAGGAATATTCCAAAAAAGATATGTATATCCCTGGTACATTTAAAAATATTCCAATATCCCAAAAATAATGAAAAGGGAAACATTCTCAATTGAATATTCATAGAAAGATTTTTCTGTGAATTGAAAAATCCACGATTAAAATGAAGTTATTTTTTGTGAATGTCTAACAGAAAACAACTACTTCCCCGGCTAAAGCCACGCTGGACATTGAACTAATTCTGATAGATATTCTGAAAGGCCCTAACTCAAAGAAAATCTGAAATTGAAAATTTGCATTTTCATTCAGATAGGTATTTTATTTTCTATTCCCGTCTTGATTAAGAACTCATAAAGATGAATGAGGCGAAGAAGAATGTTTTCCAAAGATAATACTCACCATAAATCATTCGTAACATTGACGCAGGAGAGACATCGCATTCACTAGGTCTTCAATACATTTTTGTAGACGAAAATCTATTTCACGCTTCATGATCATCAGAAGACCGGAAGAAATGGGAAACACATTTTAGGAGTAATCTCACTTTGCAAAGATAAAAAAGATAGAATTATTTCTTTTGGAGAGACACTTTGAAATTAGTGTTTTCTGACATTGAAACCTGTCATGGGGTATGATAGATTGATTTGGTGAAAATATAAACAGGATGTTCATAAAATCAGATGTGGAATCATCTGCGACTGAAAGATAAACTTTAGTCACTATCTTCGCAGATGATTCCACATCTGATTTTATGAACATCCTGTTTATATTTTCAACAATTCAATCTATCATACCCCATGACAGGTTTTAATGTCAGAAAACACTAATTTCACACCAAAAGAAATGATTCTAACTTTTTGCATCTTTGCAAAGTGAGATTGCTTCTTGAAAATGTGTTTCCCATTTCTTCGGGTCTTCCTGATGATCGTGGAAGCGTGAAATAGATTTTCGTCGACAAAAATGTATTGAAGACCTAGTGAATGCGATGTCTCTCCTGCGTCAATGTTACGAATGATTTATGGTGAGTTTTCTCTTTTGGAAAACATTCTTCTTTGCCTCATTCATCTTTATGAGTTCTTAATTAAGACTGGAATAGAAAATGAAATAACTATCTGAGTGAAAATGCAAATTTTCAATTTCAGTTTCTTTCTATTGAGTTAGGGCCTTTTCAGAATATCTATCAGATGTAGTTCAATGTCCAGCATGGCTTTAGCCGGGAAAGTAGTTGTTTTCTGTTAGACATTCACAAAAAATAACTTCATTTTAATCGTGGATTTTTCAATTCACAAAAAAAAAATATTTTTATCAATATTCAATTGAGAATGTTTCACTTTTCAACATGAATACCCCACAAGAGGTTATCTTGACGATGGAAGATAGTGACTGAAGTTTATATTTCAGTCGCAGATGATTCCACATATGATTTTATGAACATCCTGTTTATATTTTCAACAAATCAACCCAAAAATAATATTCTATGAATATTCATGGAATATCCAGTGCTGTCTGGGGCAGTAGCCCCCCATACACAGGAGAGCAGGTTCCATCCTCCACTCTGTAGTTCTTGGTACCTTCGTTGGGGTGAAATTTCGTAAGGAAATAGCAAGACCATGTATGATCTTGCTATTTCCTATCCAGGCGGTGCTACGTGGGAGCAAGCACCCGATGGCGACATTTATCCGTAATTTCACGGCCCGAATCCGCGTACAGCAGCGAGACAACGACCAAAAAGCAACCAACCCCGCACCCCACGAGCTCTAGTTACCTAGAGCTCGTCCAGTATTGAATCGACCACTTTGGCCTTCCCCTACCTAACAACCAATGTTTTTCGAAGATGCCCGAACCATTGTCTAACTGTGGCTATTAATAGAGATTCCATAGGCGTATCAAATTATTTGGTATAGGCGATTCACGAGACGTAGAGAACTTACACTTCTATAACTTTCCTAACACTCCTATTTCTTTTTCCGCTACTGAATAATACTTACCACTGGACATTTTGGCAAGGTAACGACTAAACTATTGCAAAATTGAATAAATAACTGCACTACCTATTTATTGATCAAACAAACCTAACCTTTCAAACGCTGCATGCCAAGACACTGGTGAAGATTCGCCGTAGCACAGCAAATCGTGTCCACTCGTGTTTTCCCCCTCTCTACCTACCAAACGGTCGTTTCAATACTGGACGAGCTCTACAGCAGCTAGGATTTTGGGTATGATTTTGGGATAATCCAACGTGCGATGTTGCGTTTATATTTATACCACTTTTAGTTAACATTATTATCTGTTTTAAATTGAATTTTTGGAATGATTCACCACACCGAAGGCGATAATAAGCCTAAAACAATCTGGAATTTAGTTAACAAAGAAATCGGAAGAACAAAAAAAAAACCCGGATTGACCAATCAACTTTGATGGTGAAATTTTAACATGTCCTTCAGATATAGCAGATACATTCGGTGAATATTATGCTAACGGCACGGAAAACGACCTTGATGACTATTTTATAAACTCGAGGCCAACATCTTGTACTACATCTAAAATGTTCAACAAAACATTCTTTTTCAATCCTGTAACACCAGAGGAAGTTGGGGATGTAATAAAAAACCTGAAAACCAAGCCTAGTACAGGCATTGATAACATTTTAGTAAAAATATTGAAGGCAGGTGTTGAATCTCTATCAAATCACTTGAGTCATCTTATGAATCTATCGATTATAGAAGGCAAGTTTCCATCATCACTTAAATTTGCTAAAGTTATTCCAATTCACAAGAAAAATGATCCTGAAAACCTATCCAATTATCGACCAGTATTAGTGCTGAGTGTTATTTCTAAAATCTTTGAAAAAATTGTTTATAGTAGGATGATACATTTTTTAAATATCAACGGGCTCATAACCACACACCAACATGGATTTCGAGCAGACAGATCAACACAAACTGCTGCTTGCAATCTTTTTGAGCATGTTAACGCGCAACTAGAAAAGGGAAAGCACGTGGCAGGTCTGTTTTTCGACCTATCGCGTGCCTTCGATAGTTTAGACATAAAGTTCATCGAGAATAAATTGTACAATGTTGGATTCAGAGGAATTTTCTTGGACTGGACTGTGGACTTTCTCAGCAATAGGAAAATGATAGTCAAAGTAAAGAATGCTATATCCAACTCTCATATTATGAATAGAGGAGTTTCTCAGGGCTCTGTGCTCGGACCGCTAATATTCCTACTTTTTATAAATGACTTACCACTTCAACTAAAATCGCAACTACTGACGATATATGCGGACGATACCTCACTGGCGGTCTCGGCACAAACCTCAGAGGAACTCATATCATCCATTGCAGATACTGTAAATTCTTTCGTGAACTGGTGTAAATGTAACGGTGTGTACATTTTCATTCCAATAATATTACGTCCACCTCATCTTCTCTAACATATCGAGTCGAGAGTAATATGATTGAATCAACCACAACAACAAAGTTCTTAGGCTTACATATTGATTCTAGTCTCATATGGACAGAGCAAGTTAACGCAGTTAACAGAAAAATTAATAAGGCCTTTTATGCAATTTCAAGAATTAAAGACTGCATGCCCACCAGTGCAGTTATCAATGTCTACTACAGTTTAGTGTACAGTCATTTATGTTATAACCTAATCTTATGGGGAAATTCCACAGATGCCAATAGAATATTCATAACACAGAAAAAGATCATACGAAAAATGTTCAGCCTAGACTTCAGACAAACTTGTGAGCCCACATTCATTAAATATAAAATTATGTCGTTCTACAGCATTTATATCCACCACTGTATCTTGTATGTGAGAAAAAATATTGATAAATTTGAACTGAATTCTTCAAATCATGATTATGATACCAGGAATTCTGATCATCTATGTGTCCCCAGACACAAAACTACGAAACTTGAAAATAGTTTTAGATACATGGGAATGAAAATTTATAATAAACTCCCACTAACTTTTACAAGTATGGACTCCTTCAGTGATTTCAAAAGGACCATAAAAAAATTACTGCTAGAAAAATGCTACTATAGTGTAAAAGAATACCTCCATGATAGCTTGTAGGAACTGTCTTTGTCTATTCCATCTGTATTTGCATAAATATGCCTGTATAGTGCAATAAATACATTCTATGTTAGTTTATACGAAATGTACTATTTTAATACTACTTTATTTTATTTTATTCATACCAACTGTATTGTTATATATTATTCGTGTTCATAATTTTAAGGTAACCTCAAAATACACCTTTTACAGCGGGTGACTGACTTGTCCTATACATGTTTGTAATGTCACAAAAGATAAATAAATATTTCTATTTCTATTCTATTTCTTCAAAGATGCAACGTTTAACACGTAATCCCTATAGTGAGCTACCGCAGACACCACATTTTAAGGCTTAAATGAAAACCCCCCATTCGGATCTTTTTGAAAAACTAGTATATTATTGAAAGGTAAGTAACAAATTACTACACAGTTATTTAGTTATTGCCATAAATTTTTGCGTATGAGAAGTGCAAGAGGGGGAAGGCTGAGAATCGTGGCAACGCCTCAAGCGAGCGCTCGTGATTCAAATAATTGAGAGCGCGAGGGTCTTGCTGTTTTGAATTGAAGTGTGTTTTGGAATGCACATATTTATGAATAATAATTGGGAATAATTGCATACTGATGTATTTCAAACATATTATAATAGGAATAGATATAAAATGAAATGTAGCTTTAGCAAAAGTGTATACACTTCATTATATTCATACATTTGTATAACCTAATTGGAATTTTTCTAAACATAAACAAAAATGATTCAGGTTTCTTACAGCCTAATCAAATATGATTTATAAATCTAGAAAAAAATATAAAAAACAATGAATGTAAAATTATTTATTTTTAACTATTATACTAAATAATCACGCAATAATTTGATAATTGACCAAACATTTATTTTTAAATCATTAATTATTTTAGTTAATGCTTTCCTATTTTCAGTAGGTAAATCTAGGTTTTCCATTCGCCAATGTATAAGTTATGTTATTAACCACAGCTTCTTCTCCTTCATCGTGATACATTTGTTTCAGAAAGTCGTATATTTTGTTGCACACATTTTTTCAATACATCCCGTGTCATAACATTTTTTAAGGCACTTACATTAGGTAAGATATTCTTTCGTTCTCAAGTCGCTCCGAAATTCATTCTTTATATGATTTCATGCAAGTTGATAATTCTGACTCTTTACCAATGAAACGAACTAATTTTTGCAAAATGTGTACATCATACATCGCTTCGTGGATTTCGCACTCATCACAACGGATACTTAAAATTGATGCAAGTCCTAAATGTTTTTCTTTCAAAACATTCTCCAAACTCGAAACTTGGTAGCAGTTCGGACATTTCAAATTTCTCCCAAGTTCTTTGAGATTAACAATGCGATTTCCGTCATACATATCATTTTCATTAGACTGTTTTTTGTTCGTATTTCGAGCCTTACACAGTTCAGACATTTTTTTCTTCCTTTTTTCAACTTTTGCTTTGGTAAACCTACCATTTTTTGCGCAAAATCGATCCATAGCTTTGACTGCTTGTTCATAAGAGTCTCTTGAACAACTACATGCGAGCGATCGTTGCATTGCAACGTTGCCAACAGTCAAGTCATGGCTTATTTGCTGTATCACGCATGTTAGTTTCGTTTTTAAGTGTACAGTTCCCTTAAAAAGGATCCCTCTAATTCAGCGTTTGCACATGTATCGCGTCCCGCTACAAACGAGCCTAATTTTTCACAATGTAGCGCGACAACTACCTTAAGTGGTCTTTTCAACATGGAAATTCAGTATGCGGATATATTGAGAATAAAATCGTTATTCACACAATCATATTATTTCGTTCCAGCGTCTACCACATTTTTCCATATCAATTTCTCGAGTGTAATCTCTCATTATTCCGCATCGGAATGATTCGCATTCGTGGAAAGGTCTGGAACGTCTACTCAGCATTCAAACATTGAATGCCAGCAATATGAAACCCAATGTATTGTGAATTTCGGTGCTTAGTGCTGTTCACCGAAGCGGGATCAACGAAATGATCAATGCCCAATTTACATAAAAATGTAGAAAAGGGAAATGAATCGAACAGGGCCAATAACAGTCGGCGAGAAAAATCTTTACTGCTCTTTCGCGTTCAGGACAGGCTCGAGCCTTTTGGAAACACATTTATGATGAGATGGAAATAATAATCCCTCTAGAAGCAAAACTCTGAATGATTTGATTGAAGAGATTGTGACCTCGGAATGGAAAATTATCTCTGCTTATTCAGATACAGTGAAAATTATTATTTATTGAGGCTATGTAAAAGTGGAAAAAGAAGTCCGCGTACGGCACTGTACTTGTTTTTCAAAACTAATGTACAGGGCGAGTCAGAAGTACTTTGACAAACTTCAGGAGGTGATTCCTCACAATATGAATTGTCCAAATAAATATATGTCCGGAAACGCTTCATTTCCAAGATACAGGGTGTTTAAGTTTCATTTTTATTTTCGATTTATTCATATCTTTCGAAATACTGACCTTAATTGAACGAAAATTATTATTGAGAGGTTTTATGAAGTGTCGAATTCGAACCTGATCTTATTATTGCTCTTACACATCTTTTTCTTTTTTGAAGATTCATAACTTTTTTGAGCGTACTTCTAGCACATTTTTCAGTAAAAAAAACAATTCCTCAATCATATCTACGTAAAAAAGCTACCCTATAAGCAACCGTTTTCTAGATATTTGGACTTGAAAATTTCAAGTCGATTATTTGATAATCGATGCGTGTTGAAGTTAATAAAAATAAATAAAAAAATAACAAAACTGCTTACTTAAACGTCAAATTCATTTCCTAAGCATTGTTCTGGAGAATGCAAAATAATGTTAATAACTTCAACACGCATCGATTATCAAATAATCGACTTGAAATATCTAGAAAACGGTTGCTTATAGCGACTTGTAACAATGGTAGCTTTTTCACGTAGATTTGATGGAGGAATTGATTTTTCTACTGAAAAATGTGCTAGAAGTACGTTCAAAAAAGTTATGAATCTTCAAAAAAGAAAAAGATTTGTAGGTGGCGCCTCCTACGAGTAAGAGCAATAATAAGATCAGGCTCGATTGATTTGTTGAAAATATAAACAGGATGTTCATAAAATCAGATGTGGAATCATCTGCGACTGGAAGATAAACTTTAGTCACTATCTTCCATCCTAGTGAATGCGATGTCTCTCCTGCGTCAATGTTACGAATGATTTCTGGTGCCTTCTTTGCCTCATTCATCTTTATGAGTTCTTAATTAAGACTGGAATAGAAAATCAAATAACTATCTGAATGAAAATGCAGATTCTCAATTTCAGATTTTTTTTTTGAGATAGAGGCTTTTCAGAATATCTATCAGATGTAGTTCAATGTCCAGCGTGGCTTTAGCCGGGAGAGTAGTTGTTTTCTGTTAGACATTCACAAAAAATGACTTCATTTTAATCGTGGATTTTTCAATTTACAGAAAAATCTTTCTATCAATATTTTCAACATGAATACCCCACAAGAGATTATCTTGGCGATGGAAGATAGTGACTGAAGTTTATCTTTCAGTCGCAGATGATTCCACATCTGATTTTATGAACATCCTGTTTATATTTTCAACAAATCAATCTATCATACCCATGACAGGTTTTAATGCCAGAAAACACTAATTCCAAAGTGTCTCTCCAAAAGAAATGATTCTAACTTTTTCCATCTTTGCAAAGTGAGATTGCGTCTTGAAAATGTGTTTGCCATTTCTTCCGGTCTTCCTGATGATCGTGGAAGCGTGAAATAGATTTTCGTCGACAAAAATGTATTGAAGACCTAGTGAATGCGATGTCTCTCCTGCGTCAATGTTACGAATGATTTCTGGTGTGTACTCTCTTTTAGAAAACATTCTTCTTTGCCTCATTCATTTTTATGAGTTCCTAATTGAGACTGGAATAGAAAATCAAATAACTATCTGGATGAAAATGCAAATTTTCAATTTCATATTTTTTCTTTTGAGTTAGGGCCTTTTCAGAATATCTATCAGATGTAGTTCAATGTCCAGCGTGGCTTTAGCCGGGGAAGTAGTTGTTTTCTGTTAGACATTCACGAAAAATAACTTCATTTTAATCGTGGATTTTTCAATTCACAGAAAAATCTTTCTATCAATATTCAATTGAGAATGTTTCCCTTTTCAACATGAATACCCCACAAGAGGTTATCTTGACGATGGAAGATAGTGACTGAAGTTTATCTTTCAGTCGCAGATGATTCCACATCTGATTTTATGAACATCCTGTTTATATTTTCAACAAATCAATCTATCATACCCCATGACAGGTTTCAATGTCAGAAAACACTAATTTCAAAGTGTCTCTCCAAAAGAAATGATTCTAATTTTTTCCATCTTTGCAAAGTGAGATTGCGTCTTGAAAATGTGTTTGCCATTTCTTACGGTCTTCCTGATGATCGTGGAAGCGTGAAATAGATTTTCGTCGACAAAAATGTATTGAAGACCTAGTGAATGCGATGTCTCTCCTGCGTCAATGTTACGAATGATTTCTGGTGAGTACTCTCTTTTGGAAAACATTCTTCTTTGCCTCATTCATCTTTATGAGTTCTTAATTGAGACTGGAATAGAAAATCAAATAACTATCTGAATAAAAATACAAATTTTCAATTTCAGATTTTTTCTTTTGAGTTAGGGCCTTTTCAGAATATTTATCAGATGTAGTTCAATGTCCAGCGTGGCTTTAGCCGGGGAAGTAGTTGTTTTCTGTTAGACATTCACAAAAAATAACTTCATTTCAATCGTGGATTTTTCAATTCACAGAAAAATCTTTCTATCAATATTCAATTGAGAATGTTTCCCTTTTCAACATAAATACCCCACAAGAGGTTATCTTGACGATGGAAGATGGTGACTAAAGTTTATCTTCCAGTCGCAGATGATTCCACATCTGATTTTATGAACATCCTGTTTATATTTTCAACAAATCAATCTATCATACCCCATGACAGGTTTTAATGTCAGAAAACACTAATTTCAAAGTGTCTCTCCAAAAGAAATGATTCTAATTTTTTCCATTTTTGCAAAGTGAGATTGCGTCTTGAAAATGTGTTTGCCATTTCTTCCGGTCTTCCTGATGATCGTGGAAGCGTGAAATAGATTTTCGTCGACAAAAATGTATTGAAGACCTAGTGAATGCGATGTCTCTCCTGCGTCAATGTTACGAATGATTTCTGGTGAGTACTCTCTTTTGGAAAACATTTTTCTTTGCCTCATTCATCTTTATGAGTTCTCAATTAAGACTGGAATAGAAAATCAAATAACTATCTGAATAAAAATGCAAATTTTCAATTTCTGATTTTTTCTTTTGAGGTAGGGCCTTTTCAGAATATCTATCAGATGTAGTTCAATGTCCAGCGTGGCTTTAGCCGGGGAAGTAGTTGTTTCCTGTAAGACATTCACAGAAAATAACTTCATTTTAATCGCGGATTTTTCAATTCACAGCAAAATCTTTCTATCAATATTCAATTGGGAATGTTTCCCTTTTCATCAGGCTCGAATTCGACACCTCAAAAAATCTCTCAATACCAATTTTCGTTCAATTAACGTCAGTATTTCGAAAGTTATTTAAAAAAAACGAAAATAAAAATAATACTTCAACACCCTGTATCTTGGAAACGAAGCGTTTCCGGACATATATTTTTTTGGAACAATTCATATAGGAATATTGTCAGGAATCACTTCCTGGAGTTTGTCAAAGTACTTCTGACTCCCCCTGTATAGTTACAAAATATATGGCTATATTTATTATCTCACTCTCCCTCTCTCTCGAAAATACTTAGGCACCGCATTGTTGAAATAATATAATAATAATCATGTTTATTCACTGATATTTGAATGTTTACATACTTCACAAGACACATTTCCTAAAATATGACGTCAATAAACAAAGTTTCCCATGAAAATCATACACTGAGAGGAATCTGGAGAACATACTAGTTTATTAAACAAAATATTTCATGGTTTACTATTTCTAATTATGACCGTCGACAACTTGAATTGCAAACTGTAAACCATTTTTATCGTAATGATATTATTGTTGCCCTTACGATACTATATTATATTGCCAAGACATCCAGTCATGGAATAAAATTAAGCATCGTATTGTTATGCATATAAAACATAGAAAATAAAATAAGTCACGTTGGTGTTATTATGTCCTTCACATTGAATTGCCTGCGTTGCGATTGGTTGCTAATGTCAGTCCGTCGAAGCGTCAGAGGGAAAAACTACGCAATACGCAACAGCTTTCAATTCCAATCACTTCCCAAAAGTTGCAGAGCAGTAGTTTAAAAAAAAGTTTTGAGTGTTTGTGGTACAACTTGCTCAGTTATTATTAAGACTGGGAACGTTTATTTGATTTTTTGCTTTTCAGTTTTGCATTATGATCATGATAATCACATTACAAGTTATTATATTAAAATTGATTTTTACATGACAAGAAATAGGAATTTTCTATTACACCCCGTATCAACTAATGCAATTTCTATCGTGGCAACGTAGAATTAATCTAATATACCTTTGGTGTAAACATACTAACAGCAAATTCTATCGATGCCTAAAAACCCCGTTTTA
The DNA here is from genome assembly GCA_018342105.1 of Gonioctena quinquepunctata. Classification (NCBI taxonomy): domain Eukaryota; kingdom Metazoa; phylum Arthropoda; class Insecta; order Coleoptera; family Chrysomelidae; genus Gonioctena; species Gonioctena quinquepunctata. The sequence continues at coordinate 819,276 of JAFIRS010000299.1, forward strand.
TCTGTGCCTAGTCCTTTTTAACTGACGAAATAAAAAAGGATGAGGTTTCATTGGGAAGGGTGAACTTCGAAGTTGGTCCCATTTGGAATTGAAAAAAAAGTACTCACCAGAAATCATTCGTAACATTGACGCAGGAGAGACATCGCATTCACTAGGTCTTCAATACATTTTTGTCGACGAAAATCTATTTCACGCTTCCACGATCATCAGGAAGACCGAAAGAAATGGGAAACACATTTTCAAGAAGCAATCTCACTTTGCAAAGATGGAAAAAGTTAGAATCATTTCTTTTGGAGAGACACTTTGAAATTAGTGTTTTCTGACATTAAAACCTTTCATGGGGTATGATAGATTGATTTGTTGAAAATATAAACAGGATGTTCATAAAATAAGATGTGGAATCATCTGCGACTGAAAGATAAACTTTAGTCACTATCTTCCATCGTCAAGCTAACCTCTTGTGGGGTATTCATGTTGAAAAGGGAAACATTCTCAATTGAATATTGATAGAAAGATTTTTCTGTGAATTGAAAAATCCACGATTAAAATGAAGTTATTTTTTGTGAATGTCTAACAGAAAACCACTACTTTCCCGGCTAAAGCCACGCTGGACATTGAACTACATCTGATAGATATTCTGAAAAGGCCCTAACTCAAAAGAAAAAATCTGAAATTGAAAATTTGCATTTTCATTCAGATAGATATTTGATTTTCTATTCCAGTCTTAATTGAGAACTCATAAAGATGAATGAGGCAAAGGAGAATGTCTTCCAAAAGAGAGTACTCACCAGAAATCATTCGTAACATTGACGCAGGAGAGACATCGCATTCACTAGGTCTTCAATACATTTTTGTCGACGAAAATCTATTTCACGCTTCGACGATCATCAGGAAGACCGAAAGAAAAGGGAAACACATTTTCAAGAAGCAATCTCACTTTGCAAAGATGGAAGAAGTTAGAATCCTTTCTTTTGGAGAGACACTTTGAAATTAGTGTTTTCTGACATTAAAACCTGTCATGGGGTATGATAGATTGATTTGTTGAAAATATAAACAGGATGTTCATAAGATCAGATGTGGAATCATCTGCGACTAAAAGATAAACTTTAGTCACTATCTTCCATCGTCAAGATAACCTCTTGTGGGGTATTCATGTTGAAAAGGGAAACATTCTCAATTGAATATTGATAGAAAGATTTTTCTGTGAATTGAAAAATCCACGATTAAAATGAAGTTATTTTTTGTGAATGTCTAACAGAAAACAACTACTTCCCCGGCTAAAGCCACGCTGGACATTGAACTACATCTGATAGATATTCTGAAAAGGCCCTTACTCAGTCGCAGATGATTCCACATCTGATTTTATGAACATCCTGTTTATATTTTCAACAAATCAATTCGATGATTATTATTCATTAGTAAAATGCAACAGTGAGGAATTGTGAATACCGGACCTGGACCGTTCGTCTGGTTGGTTGCATGCGAATGCGCGTTTATGCACCAATTTATGCTTCCTTGCTCGACGTTGAACTTCTTATTTAGTTACTGTTTGCATTCTGTCGTCAAATTTATGCGCGGCGAGAGAGCAACTGAATATCGTAATAGAAACCTATTTTATCCCGAAAACGAATAAACCGCGAATTCCACTAAAGTTTCCATTGGGAAATTCCGCAAGGTGGAGAATATTTATTTTATGGATACGAAATACATGTGGATTGAGGAAAGAGAACACACATAATTAGGGATCCTTTTGATGAACACATTCTTCACTTTATGAAGCTATTATATTCTGTTGAAGCAAACAAAAGACACTGTTCACTAACTGATTTTCACTAAATTGGGTTTACGAAACCACGACACGGGTTTCGCTTTACAAAACACAATGTTTTTTAGTCACGAGATGAAAAGCAAGAGTTGAATTTGTTTCACCATTGACGAAACAGTTTCCATGTTCTGACATTCGGTTTTGAATGTTCTGCCTGTTTGGTCTATATAAAAAATTCCAAAGAAACAAGTTGATTTACAGGGTGAGTCAACAGGATTCCCGTGGTTTATTGCTCCTTAATGTATCAATATTTCGATTTTTTATATTTTTTTTTGTCAAAGGGTTCATCTAAGACCACCTTTCAGAATGATTTTCATTCACACAGGGTACATCATTGATGTGTGGCTAACCAATGTTGTTCTTTTTCAAATGAAAGACCCGGTATATTTTCATATATTCCGATCGGCTGTTCCATTGGCTGCTCAACGATTTTTTCAATTTTGAATTCCGTTACGGCGTTGCCGAATTATTCAAAATAAATCTATTTTAACCGACGAAACCAAAAAAGAGGAGGTTCTCTAGTCGACGCGTATATTTTATTTATGTATGATCACGCATAACTTTTTACTGAGACGTCCGATTCTGATAATTCTTCTGAGGTGGTCCCATTTGAATTTAAAGGTCCCATTTGAATTTAAAAGATGAAATCCACCCCTATGGGTAACAAAATGAAGAATATTGATCACTCACCCTCTGAATTCTGGTCCGTTAACCGATTTTATCAGGCATAACTTTGTACTGGGTTCTTCGATTTGAATGATTCTTCCTTTATTAGATAGGGTATACCTCATAGTTGATCATATTTGTATTTCGAATGGAATTATCCACCCTTACGGGTAGAAAAATAGGGAATAATTGATTTTTCACTTGTGAACATTGGAAAACATATGTAGTTGACAATGACAAATCGCTAATGTTTTTATTTTTGTTCTCCTACATCCGTCACAATCATTATATTCTATGTGAGGATGGAATGATATACAAAGTAATGAAATAAATTAACCAGAACAACAAAAATAATTTATATTACAACAAATAGTAAAAGTAGATAATCATATCATTTAACTGGTAATAGTTGAAGTAAGGTGGGTAAGTAAGTATTTTGGAAGTAATAAAAAAACAAGTGGGTAGTAACTGGTAGATTTCAGCCACAGAAAATTGAAAAATAAAAGCTTTTCAACAAAGAGTTAAACCGACGAAATACGGAACTGACAAATAAAATAAACCTTCTTAGTCTCAATAACTAAGCTCCTAAACTAATGTGAGTAACTAATTTTGAGTCGGCGCCAAATAAGGCGTAAAATGATGGCATCGAGTTGCGCGGTGACATTCTGATAATTTTTTTAAAAGTAATTTAATGATCTTCGTTGATTGTTCGTTTGGCGCCGACTCAAAATTAGTTACTTACATTAGTTAAGGAGCTTAGTTATTGAGACCAAGAAAGTTTATTTTATTTTTTACTCTTCAGTTCCGTATTTTGTCGGTTTAATTTTTTGTTAAAAAGTTTTTGTAGACTTCTTTTCAAAAAATTACCTTTTTCACATTTCGAAATATTCAGTAAAGATAATTGGGGAATCGTTGGTCGATATAATGATGTTCATTGAGAATACCAAGAATTGGAATACATTGTACAGGATGTTCGATACAACAACACAAATTTAGCCATTTTCAAACATCGGTATTTTGATTTTTTTAAATGGAACACCGTGTATATTTGAATCAACTCCTTTTTAATGATTCTACACTTTTTATTCTCGACGTCATGTACCTTAAACAACCTGTTTCCGAGATATTCTGGTTTGAAGGAATTGTTCAATATCACATCAACAATTCTATAAAAAAATTTATCTTCATACTGAATAATGTTCCAATTATTTTTTTCTATCTTCAAAAGCAACTTGGCAACTCATGAATAATTAGCATACCCAAAGAAATTTCCAAATGTAACTATTTTTTCTAGTTTAGTTATCCATGACTACCGCTGAAAAAATGACTATCGGATTTTGTAAATAGAGGTAACTGTCAAACTACAATCCAGTTGTGTTAAGAATTATTGTGGCATTATGAATTTTCGTTCAGAGGACATGGTTAAAAATACACCATTTTGGGAGAAAGTGATGGCAATTGCTTACTGGCATCTAGATTATACGAACAAAAGTTTCCTGAGGGAAGACATCCAGACCAGCCAGCATTTCGAGACCTCAAAACAAGATTTGAGGAAACCGGAAAAGTATTTTACAGAAAGTTTGAACGTGCTGGTCCTGTAACGAATGATGAAAATACTCTTGATACTGCATTGCATATTACTGAGAATCCCCATGTGAGTACACATATTTTTAGTAGGGAGTTGGGAATATCTCAAAGTAGTGTTTCTCGGATGGTGAGAAAATGCAATTACCATCCATATCATATGCAGTTAATGCAGGAGCTGTTCGAAAGAGATTTTCCAAAGCGAATGCGGTTTTGCCAATGGGGTGTAGATAAAATCAACCAAGAATATGATTTTTTTTAGTATGTTCTATTTTCGGACGGAGCCACGTTTAACAACAATGGCCATGTGAATTGGCATAATATGCACTATCAAGCAACTGAAAATCCTCATTTTGTTAGATATATCAATCACCAACAACGTTGGTCACTGAATATTCGGGGAAGTATCATTGGATGGCGTGTGATTGTCCCCCTTTTTTTTAACGGTCATCTCAATGGAAGAAAATATCTAAGATTTCTGCGAAGTCAGTTATCAAATTTATTAGATGATATTCCATTGGCAATAACGCAGAGAATGTGGCTACAACAAGATGGCGCGCCTGCACATTACCACACTGATGTGCGGGAATACATTGATGATGAATTCCGTGAAACATGGATAGGTAGAGGAGGACCTGTTCAGTGGCCTCCAAGGTCACCAGACCTTACAAATATTGATTTTTTTCTATGGGGATACATTAAATGGGTTGTCTATCAAACTCCGCCTACAACTCCTGAAAATATGAAAGCAAGAATTCGTACTGGTTTCAGGGAAATTTCAGAGGACATGGATACTAATTTCCGAAACAGATTGAGAGTGTGTAATGGTGAAAATGGCAGGCACATTGAACATTTGCTGCCTTAATGATTGTTATTTTTTGTTCGATTCGAATGAATATGATTTTTATGCAAAGTTCAATTCCAAATATGTTACCAACCCAGACAGCATAGGATACTCCATGAATATTCATAGAATATTATTCTTGGGATATTGGAATATTTTTAAATGTGCCAGGGATATACATATCATTCTCGCAATATTCCTAGAATGTGATGGTGGGAAAAATTTCAGATATTCCTTGAATATTCCCGGAATATCCAGAAAGAATACTCCTGGAATATCCTCTGGGAATATTCCTTGTATATCCAGAATATACCTATAATATTCCATGAATATTCCAGGAAGGATAATCCTAGAATATTCCATGAACATATTCTATGAATATTCCGAGAATATTCAAAGTAATTCAGGAATATCATAGTAATATTCCCTAAATATCCTGAAGGGTTGTCAGAACAAAATAACCATTTCCTGAAATTTCAGAAATTAAGAAAAATACATCTGTTTCTCCACATGAGTATCCTCAAATATACAATGTTGAATGGCACTTTCACATCAATAATATGAACTTCCACAATTATGCCTGACAATTCAAGCTTACATTCGCCAAGAAACAAAACTTCATTTCAAAAATTATGTAGTAGTGCAATACGTAATTGTTTTCCTCAGAGTATTCGTGGATTGGAATTGCAGGTTCCACTCAGAAAAAAAAAAACATTTGGATTCCGTAGACTGCGCACCCCTCCCCTACAATGAAATAAAAGAACATGAATTTGATCAAATCTATTTCTATATAGTTATAATAATAATAACACATATTTTATTAACCCGTTTCTTCTGTCACTAGAGGGATATCTCTGAAAAACAAGAATTGCAAAATCGAACTACTGCTATCTGAATCAGACAAACTTGAATCCATTCTATCATTAATAGTTCCAACTTGATTACTTAACTGTCCTTTTGCATGCTGTAACGGAGTTTGTGTGAAAATTGTATTAAGAATATTTTCAGTTTCCTGGTGTGCTTCCTTATACCAAGTACTGCTTCTTTTTCGTTTAGGCATTTTGTAGGAAACGCCTTGAAAATGAAATGATCAGTGATATAGAAATTACATTTTTATGGAATGAAATGAATGGTAACATAAAATTGTACTTACCACACTGTGGCGATTTTTAGGAATATTTGTTAAACAATTCCAAACACAGTAGTTTCACATACAAATATGCAAAAAGTAACCTATACCAGTAAAAAAAAATAAAAGATGTCAAATGTCAATTAAAAATGCATTCAACTTTTCATCTATTCGCACTTTTTCCCATATTTTGAACTCGAAAATGGTTATTGGTGTTTCCTTCCATAGAAATAAGAGAGAATATTCCATAAATTAAAATACAGAATATTCAATTTTGATTATTCTATGAATATTCATACATGATTATTCCATGAATATTTACACAGGAATATTCTATAAATATTCATACAGGAATATTCTCACGAGAATATTCGTGGTACATTCCCCCGAGAATATTCCAGGAATATGCATATTGGAATATTCCTGGAATATGCTAGAGGCATGTGAATATTCTAGGAATATTCCATGTTTATTCGGAATATACTCTTCTCTTTTCGAATATTTAGAGAATATTCCAGGAATATTCCGTGCTGTCTGAGAAAGGCGAACATTGTCAATATTTTCTGTGGAAAAATATCCATCTTTTGGATGTAGAATATCTCGGAAACGATTTGTTTTAGGTACATAATATAGGGAATGAAAAGTCTGGAGTTATTAAAGAGGTGTTGATTCAAATGAAAATATACAGGATGTTCTATTTGGAAAAATCAAAATACCGATGTCTGAAAATGACTAAGTTTGTGTTGTTGTATCGAACATCTTGTACAATTTATTCCAAATTATTGGCATTCTCAATGAACATCTTCATATCGACCAACGATTCCCCAATTATCTTTACTAAATATTTCGAAATGTGATATGGGTAATTTCTCGAAAAGAAGTCTGCAAAAGAGATTTCTCTTGAATAACACGGCAACGCCGCAACAGAATTCAAAATTGAAAAAATCGTTGAGCAGCCAATGGAACAGCCGATAGGAATATATGAAAATATACCGGTTTCATTTGAAAAAGAACAACTTTGGTTAGCCACACATCTATGATGCACCCTGTATGAATGATAATTATTTTGGAAGGTGGTCTTAGATGGTCCCTTTGACACAAAAAATATAAGAAATCGAAATCGTGATACATTAAGGAACAATTAACCACGGGAATCCTGTTGACTCACTCTGTATATACCCCATATTTTTCACATTTCTCGGTTTCATTTTCATTGTTCTGGATAAATCTTCTTGAATTATTATCCATACTGTTTGGAATATTCATTGTTTTAGCTGAAACTTCAAGCTGCATTCTAGTTTTGGTACCAAGACTAACATAGGTACTTAAATTCCATCAAAACCTAACTGGTTGTCAATTTCCATAAGAAAAGTGCCATATCCTTCAGGCATCTTTCACTTCTGAAATCACTTTTTCAAATTGTTTAATTTAGAGTTCCGACTGGAATAAATGCTCTTGGGAGAATCTTAATGAGAGCAATTAGAAATACTCAGATGAACTTCGATTTTAGAAAGGAAAGAAAAGTGATTTGAAGGTAGGAGAACGCTCAAGTCAGATTTTCCTTTCCGATTTTTCCTCGGATCCTAGGAATTACGAAAACTATTGTAGTTTCTCACATGGAAGCAGAGAAGATACAAAATGCACCCAAGCTAATTGGAATCCTCCCCGGAAATAAAGCGTTCTGAATATATGAACTAGAGCAATCTAACAAGCTGCCTAATTGATCTAGGAAATATTATATCTTCCATTATACCACAATTTGACTTCATTATATTGTGTGGGGATTTCAATGTCGATATTCTGAATGAGACAAACAATAATACGAAAACACTATGGACATTTTTTTAAAAATATAATCTTTTTCTAAAATGTAATGAGCCTACCAGAATAACAGCAACTATGTAGTACTTGTATCGACCTCCTAGTCTCAACGGGTTCTGATGTAATAAAAAATGTGACAGTGTTCAAAATGGATGGTATTTCAGATCACTCTTTGGTCAAATTTGAAATCAAATGTAAAAAAGAAAAATTTCAGCCCAAGTTCGTCAGTTTCCGCGACTTTTTCCACTTCAACTATAATAATTTCCTTAGAGACCTGGACAGTATTGATTGGGATTATATATTTGATATGGATGATGTTGATGAAATGATCTCTTATTGGAATGTTAATGTCAATCATCTTTTCAATATACATGCACCTTTCATAACTAAACGTGTCACAAAATTTCCCGCTCCTTGGCTCACTCCGAATTTAAAATTTATAATAAAATCGAAAAAAAAACTTATAATAAATATAAACATTCAAACACAGTTGAATCCTTCAACGAGTACACAAACTTGAGAAATTTTGCGAATCGATCCATTGAAGCTGAGCAAAAAGCATTTTTGCAGCATAAATTCAAGTCGGACCCCAAACTTTTTTGGAAATCCCTGAAGTCGTCAAATATTTTGAGAAAATCTCATGGCTGCGATATTGATATAGATCCTCGCGCCTTCAATGATCATTTTTTGATCTCTGTTCCAGATTTGCATCCAACAGATAACAATATTTTGAGTAAATATGGTGGTATATATTCAGAGTTGAAAGGTGAAACTTTTTCTTCAAACCCAGTTACAAATGATGAAGTGGAACAAACTCTTCGTAGAATCAAAATACAGGCTGAGGGATCGGACGATATCAATCTGAGAATGCTAGAAATTGTTTTACCGACATTAACCCCGTTCTTAGTTCATATAATTAATACTTGCTTTTCAAATGGCACTTTTCCGAAATCTTGAAAATATGCCAATGTCATACCCATTCCAAAAATTGAAAACCCGAATGATATATCACAATTTCGACCGACTAGTATTTCACCAACTATCTCGAAAATAATTGAAAGATTAGTATCTGACCAATTATCATCATATTTTACGCAGAATAAAATATTGCCAGCAAAGTCAGGATTCAGAAAAAAACATAGTACCACCACGGTTGCTCAAAGTAACAGATGACATTTTCACAACTGTAGACAATGAAAAAATTACAAGTTTAATACTACTCGATTTCAGCAAGCCATTTGACACGTTGGACCACAGTATATTGTTGAAGAAACTTAAATATTTCGGTTTAGATGATAAGTCAATATGTTTCTTTGAAAAATACTTGAGAGGGAGAAAACAGAGAGTAGTGATGGGGGAAAAAATGTCTAACTTTGAAAATATTTCTAGGGGGGTTCCACAGGGAAGCATCCTGGGACCATTTTTATTTTCAGCGTATTCTGCCAATTTTGCTTCCTTTTTATATTATTGTCAAACTCATCAATACGCTGACGACACGCAATTGTATTTTTCATTCTCAACATCTGAAAGTTTCCTCGCAAGTGTTAGTATCAACGAAGACCTTGAAACTATTGCCTCAGTGTCGAAATCACATAAGCTATCGCTGAATTAATCAAAAACCCAAATAATATTATTTGGTCAAAACACTGATGAAATATCCAACGACCCAAATTTCGAAATAATTTTGAATGGGAAAACACTGACCATTGTGAAAAAATGTAAAAGTCTTGATCTTCATCTGGATACGACATTGAAATTCGATACGCATATGTCACAACTGGTGAACCAGAGCTATTCTTCTCTAAAATTTTCATACATGAATAGACTTTATCTCACAAATAACATTAAGCTAATATTATGCGAGTCTTTGATTATGTCTCGTTTGGCATATTGTTCCGAAATATACTGGCCCTCCCTTCTAGCAAGGGATAAATACACTTTACAAGAGATACAAAATTCTTGTGTGAGATACTCATATGGAATGAGAAAATATGACCATGTTTCCTCAACCTATGAAAATATGAGAATTTAGAAGAGAGGTTTTTAAGCAGACTAGCTGGACTCGTATATCAAATCAATCATTTCAAAACACCGGCCTACCTCTAAGACAAACTTAGGAAACTTGGGGACTATCACAACTGTCTGACAAGAGCTAGAGATCTCTATTGTATCCCTAGGCACACTTCCACACGATTTTAGCGGAGCTTTTCACACAATGCAGTGAAAATTTTCAATATTATTCCTGCGCACATTAAGTCGCTTCAAAACTGGCATAACTTCAGGAAGCATATCAAGTCCTGGATTCTTTCAAATAGACAATCAGTAGCTCAATTATAATCAATATGTGAAAATTATTTTTTGTGTACGAGGAGGCATTCAGTGTATTTATACTGTCGCGGCATTGCGCTGTATTTGCAAGTAATGGAGAGATTGAGAATTGTTCTTATCTCTTCCTTTTTCACCTCAATTAAATTAAAATCATATTGTATTATCAAAACTCTATTGCAATTTTCAACGGAATCTTATAACTGTCACCAATATATGTATAAATCTTTTTTTTTTGTTGTTGCTTGCGAACCATTTATGTTCATAACTATGTTTTTTTTTGTTGGTTGCATGGAAGAACGGCTGTAGCCGAATATCGCCAACACTTTGAAAAAGTTGGTATCCACTTATATTTCTGAAAGAATAAAGACGATATTATTATTATTATTATAGTACTGAATTTCTACGGGATAGTAACCTAGAAATGAGGTGTTTTTCATTGCAATTTTGTCATTATAATTCAAGATATTTCTATGAATTTGAGAGCTACATCGTCGTTCGAAAGAATTCAGTGTGTGATTTCCGAAAAAAATTGTTATTTTTCAATTCGGTTGATTTTTTGTTATGCACGGATAATAAACCTGAGGAATAGTCCCCCTGCATAAACATTATATAAAATCGCACGCATTGTCACATCTCTTTGTCGTCCGTTTACAATTCAAGTCTTTCGTCGTCGTCTGGAAATATCTCGCAGATTAAACAATTAAGATAAAACATCGTAAATTTCAAGTTGAAAACAAGAAGTCACGAATTCAGACAACAAGCTGCCAACTAGAAAGAACGCCAGGCATCCCCAACATTAAACTGGAATGGAAGACGAACGTGCCTTGACGACTGTTCCAGACCCTTATGCCTCCCTGGGATCCACTTATATTTGATTCTGTTGATCGAGTAGGACAAATATTGTGCGACTCATTATAGTCGAGGAATTTCAGAGCGTGTTTGAATGACTTTTGAAAGGATGAGGATATGAATAGGTGTTTTCATTCAAATGACAAATGACGAACGCGTGGAAAGCTCATCAATACTGCTACGTAACTGTGGTTTGTGGAAATCAAAATACTGAACAAATTATCATCTATTTACTAATTATTGTTTATTTACACTCCACAAAACGATGAATTCTGGACATGTTTTTTGGGTAATCTTCCACAGTCTGAAAATGAAAATATAATCAGGAAAATCTATACAAGTTTTTTTTTTTTTATGTTCTGGTTCCCACGAAAAGGGATATCTTGTAATGTTCAGAGAACATCGTGGGAACCAAGGGAAAGAAGGTAGGAGTTGGTGTTCTTCTTGAATTTCTGGAGGTTGTATGCCTCGGGGAACACCTCCCTAGGCAATGAGTTCCAAACCTCGCTGTTCGTTGGATGAACGAGTCTTTGGAAAGTGATGTTCTGCAGGTCTCCAAAGTGACCACGAAGGGGTGTGATGACTGAACTTGACGGGTTAATCTTGAAGAGACTGCCAAAGCAGGAACGATTGTTGATATTTCAGAAGAGCATCGCCCATGAAAATATCTATAAAATAGAGACAAATCGCCAATTTTTCTACGGTGTTTGTAAGCGAGGCATCACCGGCGAGACGAATTGCCCTTTTTTGGACAGAATCCAATAGCCTCAGGATATGTTTAGGTGCCGCGCTCCAAATATGGGAACAGTATTCCAGGACAGGTCGGATCTCTATTTATATTATTAACATTTCTTCCTCGTTCATTTCTGGTTTCACGGGCTGATATAGGGGCCCTGGAAGAGAAAGCGGTATGGAGGGTACTATCATCGGCAAAGCTGTGTACTGGACATGAAGTTGCTTTCAACAGGTCGTTGATGTGAAGTAGAAATAGTGTTGGTGCGAGAATAGATCCTTGCGGAACACCAGCATTTATGAGTAGAGTGTCAGATGAAACTCCATCGACCACTACATGGAGAGACCTGTTTGAGAGAGAACTAGCAAGCAGAGAACACAGCTGAGGGGGCAAGCCATAAGACGGAAGCTTGGCGAGGAGTCCCTGGTGCCAAACTCGATCGAACGCCTTGGAGATATCTAATGCCACAGATGAAGTTTCTCCATACTTTTCAATAGATAGCTGCCATATATGTGAGACGTAAGCGAGCAGGTCACCAGTTGATCTCTGATGGCGGAAGCCATATTGCCTATCGTTGACAATTCCTGAGTCTTCCAGATATTTCATGAGCTCGATGTTGATGGCTTTTTCCATGACCTTTGAAATAATAGATAGCAGTGCGATAGGTCTGTAGTTGCTAGGTAGGGCCTCTTTGCCTTTTTTAGGGACTGGCTGTACTCTTGCAATTTTCCAATTGGACGGAAATACCCCCAAATTGTAAGAGTGGTTGAACAACTTGCAAAGAACAGGTGTTAGTTCGGGGGCACATTTCTTGAGAACAATCGGCGGGATTCCGTTCAGATCCACAGGCTTTGTTGGTGTTGAGACCCAGCAAAATCTTTCTGATAGTACGTTGGCGAAAGGTGATCTCGGGCATGTGACTGTCAATAGGTGTAATGTTCGGGGGTTGTTTTCCCGATGAATCCAGAGTGGAATTTCCAGCAAATAGGTGCGCAAAGATGTTGGCTTTTTCCTGGGCAGTCGTTGCTAGTGTTCCATCTTCTTTGGTTAGAGGAGGAAATGAGCTGGAAGTGAAGTTTCTTCCCACAGCTTTGGCGAAAGACCAAAATGAACGGGAACCGTTAGGACATTCAGCAAGTTTTGATCTTATTTTGGCATTGTGGGCATCTTTTGAGCATTCTATTGTCTCTTTGCATATGCCTTTAGCCTCGACATATGCTGCTCTGGTCTCAGGGCCCGGATTTTTTAGCCATCGATGATATGCTGCCTGTTTGGAAGCCACAGCTCTAGAGCAGTTTCTGTTAAACCAGGTCTTATCGGATGATGTTCTTCTTTCGATATTCGGTAAGTAAGTTTGCATCCCCACCATGATGATTTCAGAAATTGTCTCAGCACTTCGTGTCTGATCTACTGAAGAGAAACAAACTCTCTTCCATGGAAACGCTGAGAAAAACATACGAAGACCTTCCCAGTCGGCCGAGTTGTAATGCCACATGAGACGGGGTGGTATTGTGCAGCTCGATGGTAAATGGAAAGAGCATGTTGTGGATATGAGGGTGTGATCAGAGTTTCCAAGTGGGGCACAAACTTCTATTCTATACGGGTCAGGATTGGTGGGGAGGAGAAGATCTAGTGTATTGGCAGACTGGTTGTTGACATCAGGGATGCGGGTTGGTAGCTCGACCAGTTGTTCTAGACCATGAGTGATGGCGAAGGCCTCGGCTTGACGACCCGCATCATCTGTTTTGTTAGAGAATTTGAGCCAGGCAGCGTTATGTACATTAAAGTCTCCCATGATTATGGTTTCAGCTGTTGGATGGTTCTCCTGAATGTAGTCCAGTTTGAGTGATAAAAACTCAAAGAGGTCGTCATATGAAGGTTCATTAGGTGATAGGTAAAGGCAGCAGAGGAACTTAGTCAGTTTGGTATCAGATAGATTGAACCACATCACATCAAAGTCTTTCGGTTCCAAAATCTCTTCACGCTGGCATGAAAGGTTAGCCTTAGCGTAAAGGCAGAAGTGTAGGAAGGGCAAACTGATTTGTTTACCCCGATAAGTTACTGCTTTCACCAAATTATATTTCCTATGGAAAAATGATCCAATTTGTCAGTAACTTGTCGTTCCCTGAATTTTCCTATGAAAAATAGTGCAAATTCGAAAGATACTTCTCTATAAAGTTTTAGATTGACGTTTCGGGATCTATATCTGCCTCCGTTCTCAAAATCTTCTGAATCTACTTTAATTTTTTGAATAATTTGGAGTTTCCTTGTAGAGTCTTCTCCGCTTTTTCAAATGACGGATGTCAATTGAGATATGCCAAAAAATTTGAGAGTGACGTATTGCTCATTTGATATAGGGGGTGTTGTTCAGATCATTTTATTAGCATTCTACCCTATCTCACTTCCTCTCTGAGTATTTATTCCTTCTATAGTTATTTTTCATAGGGAGGAATATATATTGAGAGATCTATTTATCAATCGATTCATTAGATTAGTATTTATATTTGTTTCATTTATAATATTTTTAATGATTAGTCCTAATTTAATTAGGATTTCATTAGGTTGAGACGGATTGGGATTAGTTTCTTATTGTTTATCAATATATTCCATTTTAACAGAATTAATTTAAGAGCAGTTGTTATTGGAAAGGAGAATACAGGCCGTTTCTTTCAATTTTTTTCCCTCTCGATGTGGTTCTTTCATCAAGATTCTCGCCCCATTCCATTCAATCGAATGATCGCCATTGGATGTGAGGATATGTTCTGCAATTTTGGATCCGGTCATTTGTCGATTACTGATGTAACTCTGATGTTCACTTTGGCGCACTTCTAATGGTCTTGACGTTTCACCTATATAACTATCACCACACGAACAAGGTATGTTGTAAACACAGTTTTTGGTACTTTCTTCGGCGTTTTTTGGTTTTGTTTGTGTAAGTATAGATCTCAGTGTGTTTGTTGTTCTAAATGATGTTCTCACCTATGTTCAATCCGTTTGATCTTCTCAGATAATCCGGGGACATACGGTAATATCTTGGTTGTGAAATGTGTAGGTGGTGGGAGTACTCCTGTTGGTTGGGTCATTTGGTTGTTTGGTGAATTGTTGTTTTCAATGTCAGTGATTGCTTTTTCCACAAACTGATCCGGATATGCATTTTCCTTGAGAACAGATTTTATGTAGATTCTGGTTGGAATTGCAAACTGTTTGGCCTTGAATATAGAGACATTTAACTATGCCTTTTTTCACACTGGCATGATGGTTTGAGTTGTAATGTTGATATCGATTGGTCTGTGTCTTCTTTCTGTGTACATATGGTTCCATTCGGAATGATGATTTTTGGATCATGACATCTAAAAAAAAGTCGGTTGTTTTGTTCTGATTCTGAAGTGGATTTTATCGTCGGTTTTCGACCGTTTATATGATCCAAGAACCGACGATCAAATTCACGTCAGAATCAGAACAAAACAACCAACTTCCCTTTGTAGATGTCGTGATCCAAAAATCATCATCCCGAATGGAAACATCTCTTCACAGAAAGAAGACACATACCAATCGATATCTACACTACAACTCAAACCATTATGCCAGTGTGAAAAAAGGAATAGTTAAATGTCTCTATAATCGAGTCCAAAGAGTTTTCAATTCCAACAAGAATCTACAGGAAATGAACCTCATAAAATCTGTTCTTAAGGAAAATGCATATCCGGATCAGTTTTTGGAAAAAACAAACACTGACATTGAAAACAAAAATACACCAAACAACTAATTAACCAACAGGAGTACTCCCACCACCTACACATTTCACAACTAACATAATTCCTTATGTGCCCGGATTATCTGAGAAGATCAAACGGATTGGACATAGGTATGTTGTGAGAACATCATTCAGAACAACAAATACACTGAGATCTATACTAACACAAACAAAACCAAAAAACGCAGAAGAAAGTACCAAAAACTGTGTTTACAACATACCTTGTTCGTGGGGTGATAGTTATATAGGTGAAACGTCAAGACCATTGGAAGTGCGCCGAAGTGAACATCAGAGTTACCGGATCCAAAATTGCAGTACATATCCTCACATCCAATGGCGATCATTCGATTGAATGGCTAATCCATTCAATCGAATGATCGCCACAAAAATCTTGATGAAAGAACCACATCAAGAGAGGAGAAAATTGAATGAAACGGCCCGTATCCTTCTTCCAAACTGCTTCTGAACAATTCTGTTGAAATGGACCATACATGGTTATCTGTACTCAGAGAGGAAGTGAGATATGGTAGAATGCTAATAAACTGATCTGAACAACACCCCATATATGAGCAATAAGTCAGTCTAAAATTTTTTGGCAGATCTCAATTGACATCCGTCATTTGAAAAAGCGGAGAAGGCTCTGCAGGAAAAATCCAAATTATTCAAACAATTGAAGGAGATTCAGAAGATTTTGAATAGTCCCCGAAACTTCGATCGAAAACTATATAAAGAAGTATCTTTTGAATTTTTACTATTTTTTTATAGGCAAATTCAGGGAACGACAAGTTACTGACAAATTGAATCATTTTTCTATAGGAAATAAAATTTAGTGAACGCAGTAACTTATCGCGGTGAACAAATTAGTTTCCCTTTCTACACTTATAGATTTTCCTGATTATATTTTCAATTTCAGACTGTGGAAGGTTACCCAAAAAAACATGTCGAGAAACGTTGTTTCTCCTCAAAAAATCACATCCATTCAATGAATTCTGATAATTAAATATAGTATTTTTACGCAAAGAAGAGAATGATGTCAAGTTTTTCTTCACCGGGTATCAACGTGTTCTCAAGACCAGCCATGGTTTACAAAGCTCCAAGGGTATGAGATCCAAACTTGGCAGGGGTGTTAGAATCAATAATTTTCTTATACTTTTTTTGCACTCTGTTCAAAAATAGCCTACTTTTTCATTCAAGTCTTTAAAAATGACACATTTTTGACGTATTCATTGGAAATATATGTACAAGCAAGTTCTTAAGTGAAAACAATGTTGCCTTCCACCTTGCACTATGTAGAAAAACAGATAAATGGTTTTATAATAATGTCATCTAGTTATGTACAGAACAACTAGTTTCGAGTGAATGGTATATAGATAATACTGTAGATCTTAGCCTAGACTGATAAGAACATAAATACATACATATACACACTCACAACACATATATTCGAATTTCAATTGTTCATGAGAATGCTCAGTTGTGAATTCCAGGTATATAAAATAGTTCTAGATATATACTCTAAACAGGATCAATCATATCATGAAAAAATGTACGGTCATGTTGTGCTATCCATATCGTTATTCTTTTTTTGAACAAGTTTTCACGGTTACCAATTTCACATTCTCAGAGACTCGATTGAAGAGCTTGGGCGCCTGGTAAGTGAATGTCCTTTAACCTATAAATTCATTTACTCTAGACATTATCATTTGCGCTTCACTGTTTGATCTTGTTTGGTAAACGTGTTCTATTTTCGTCAAATATTTTTCTTTCTGGAAGGTGAAGACAAATATAGTTTTAGCATAAATTTGTCTAATATCGAATATTTTTAACTCAGTGAATAATCTACTGGAGGGATATCGAGTTGGTTTGAAGATCATAACTTTGAGAATCTTCTTTTGGATCACTTCTCATGGTTTCAGGACTCTCTCTATTGCTCCTTCAACCCCCCATCCCCCCTTCATCCTATTATACCATAAGTTAGCAGTGAACTTAGTATATAGTCTGTATTTTTTCCTAGTGTAGTATTTGAGAACATTGATAAAATGTATAGATTATTGATTTTATTTTCCAGTTTTTCAATTTGGACATCCCATCATAAGAATGAATCCATCTGAATATGTTAATAAGTTGGTAAGTATTTTCCATATGATCTGAATGGTACTATTTTGGATTTATTTACGTCAACTGTTAACCATTTTATGATATTTTTCAGGTCATATTCTGCCTTCTCTTTCACAACATCCCAATATTTGCAGGTGTATAGTATGACAGTACCATCAGCGAAGGAAATTATTGTTCCAGGAGATTCTCTAGTCAGTAATTTATTGGGATAAAGTAAGAAGAGAATGGGCCCAAGTACTGTCCCTTGTGGTACCCCACATAACACTCCTAGAGTTATTCAAGGTTTTTTATTTTTAGTTCTATATTTGATTGCATTTGTTGTTTCATCAACAAAATTATTCAAAGGCAAAATCAGCATCTTGAGAATGAAATACATTTTCCCATCTCTCATTTTTCAGTAATCTTAAAAGATCATTTTCGTCAATTTTCCGCAATGTATTGATGGACTGCCTTTCTTGTACAAATTTCAATTTTTGTTTCGCCAAACAGACAGGATAATTATTGGGAATTGATTATTTTAAAATAAAAGGTAGCAGCATTGTTTCCTCATAGTTCTGAATTTTTCTTTTGAATAAAGGTGTACTCATATTTATGTTAATTATGAGTTTTCAAAATGTCAGAGGGGGCGTCAATGAAATCAGATTCATCCGTACTATACTATAGGAAATCAATTAGTTGAAGAGCACAGGAATGGTTTACTATAAACGGTATAGTATTCGGTATAATATTTTTAGTTTTTATAATTTATCTTCCGAAATTTTGTGCAAAAGCTTCCATTACTGTTATTTTTGCTGATGACACGGATATGTTTGTATCTGCGGGTACTATGTTTTGAGCAATTCACAGAGCAGAGGAAGTATAATTTAACCATTTTCAATTGCAGAAGCTGTTTTTATAAGGAGCAAATCAAAAACTCACTTCGCTTACGTAACGGAACGGAAAATAATGTGTACTACTCGTAAACATTCTCCGTCAGTAGCGTCTCTAGTCTGGGATCGAAATAGGTTTTAAAATATTCTATAGGTCTGTTGTGTTTTGTTGGAAAATATGGCTTTTTTTCGACCATAGGAGAATGAAATTATGCTGATCCGATTGCCTATTAATACATACTTCCTGGCTTATGACATTTTTTCATTTTAACGTATTTTTAAAATATTTACATATCCAAATAAAATTAGTTATGTCCGCCTATGCTGCTCAAAGGATACCGCTTCAAGACTGCGAACCTTGTTTTTTATGCTTCTGCAATTGTAAATGGTTTAACTATAACAGCTCAAATTTCTGAGTGGTCTTCTCTAAATGACCTACTTCTAACTACTGCAAAATCACAATTGATAAACTTTGTTACTGGGAATACAACAATGGATGAAAACTATTTGGTTGAATTGAATAATTAAACGATTCACAAGTAAATTGAATTAGATTTTTAGGGATTGATATTGAAGTACCATGTTGATAGTGTTCAACTTGAGCTCGGTAAACATATATACAGTGCTCCTCAAAAGTCCCCTCCCCCCCTCTTATTTTTGGAACGATTATACATAAACAAGCGAAATTTGGAAACTGAATATTAAAGGTTGTAAACTTCCCTACTAGTGATGATAGATGACGAAATCGTCAAAGATGACGTCACAAGGCCATTGTGACCAATAATTTTAAATGGAACCCTACGGCAAGCGACACCTCTTTTAAAAGGTATCGAAAAAACCTAGTCAATGATACTCATTTTGTTTGTGTTTATGGCAGTTTTAATGGCTCATTAGTGAACATTAAAATTTAAATTCCATTCAGTATGATATCAATTACAGATTTAAGAATCAGTATCTACTTGAAGAAATTGCTCGAACTGACCTCCATTTACTTCCTGACAGTGAAATATCCTATTTTTGAACTCTACTCGTACTTTTGCAGATGTGTCTGCGGAAACAGCCTCACATTCTGCAACAATACGTTGTTTTAAAACGTCAATATTGTCAGGTTCAGTGGCGTAAACCTTCGATTTGAGGTACCCCCCACAGAAAAAAATCCAAAGGTGTGAGGTCCGGTGATCGAGCTGGCCATTCCGTTGAACCTCGTCGTTCAATCCATCTACCACGATAATCCTCATCCAAATACCGTCTTACTGCACCATAATAGTGTAGAGGAGCACCATCCTGTTGGAATGTAATTTCCAAATTGCCGAATTCATCTGGATTATCTTCCAAAATTTCAAGGATCAACGGTTCTATTGCGTTTTGCAACAGCTCCAGATAAACCTCACCAGTTAAATTAGTATTTAAAAAAAGAGGCCCAACGATGTGGTTTCCCAGGATACCTGCCCAAACATTCACCTTCTGGGGAAATTGGGTATGTGTTTCACGGAACAGGTGAGGATTTGGGTCACTCCAATACCTCACATTCTGTGTATTTACATTTCCATTCAGATAGAAAGTACTTTCGTCGCTAAAACAAATTGTTTTGACATAGTCTGGCTGTTGGTTAATTTCAGTTTCCAGATTTTCACAAAATTCTAGTCTTCGGTCTGGGTCGTCGTCTGAGAGTTGATGAACCATTTTTAATTTGTATGGATGAAATTTGTTTTTTTTCAACACCCTGTGTACTGTACTTCGACTGACTTCACAGGTAGATGCAACGTGAGTTGTTGAAGAAGTGCGATTCACTATTACTTCTGCCTGTATATCAGTTTTTTTCTCATCAGAAATTTGTGGTCTGCCAGATCGTTTCGCATCATTAATACTACCCGTTGTTTCAAACTTACGAAGAAGCTCCCTTAAATAAGTCCTCGGAACGGGGCGATCAGGAAACCTCTCATTAAAAATGCGTTCTGCTGCATGAATATTCGTCCAGTTTCACCAAGAATTACGATCGCTGCTACTTTATCACCTAAAGCAGGTACCATTTCGCTTCTTGAAGCACTTAAACGTTCGGCTCACAACAGTTTAACAAATTATTAAAATGTACAAAAATATTAAAAGTACCAAAAGCTGCTAAAACAGTTAAACGTTCGATCAACAATACACAATTTATTAAATGTACAAAAACTTGGACAATTACAAAAACGTCGAATTAGGGAGACTAACAAGAACGTCAGCTTATTTGACAACTATCCAGAGGCGGAACTTGAATTTGGAATTTTAGTATTAACTGATTTAATTCATCACAACTTTGCATTTTTCAAAAGCGAGTTTCCAGAACTGCCATAAACACAAACAAAATAAGTATCATTGAATAGGTTTTTTCGATACCTTTAAAAAAGGTGTCGCTTGCCGTAAGGTTCCATTTAAAATTATTGGTCACAATGGCCTTGTGACGTCATATTAGACGATTTCGTCATCTTTCATCACTAGTAGGGAAGTTTACAACTTTCAATATTCAGTTTCCAAACTTCACTTGTTTATGTATAATCGTTCCAAAAATAAGAGGGGTGGGGGAGCGGACTTTTGAGAAGCACTGTATTTACTTCGCCAGTGGAGACTATCTGTCTATCTCGGTATTTTCAACCTTCCATACCATAGTTTAATTCAATCTTTTATTTCCTATGGTCTTGAACAATTTGGTTTATCAGCTAGATTGTAGGCCATTATTCAAACATTATAATTTACTAACGTTGCCTTGTTTGTATATCTACTAAACTCTGATGTATATTTAAATGAACATATCTACGAACATTTGACAAGGAATAAATCTCAATTACATCAACCTTATAGTAGATTGACAGTATCTCAGAATCATTCGATCAAATCCTAAAATACCATTGTCTTTAAAAGGCTACTCAAAGGTTTTCTACTGCAAAAAGCTTATTACTCTGTTGATGAGTTTCTCTTAGAATCCTATTCGATGAGCCGGTTGTTCTAAATGATTGTATTCTCAATTAGTTATCAGTTATTATATGAATTGTGTAGTGAACCTTGTACCAATATTTAACTTGTTGAATTAGGTGGTATTTTACGATGATATGATTCTCTAGTGTGATTGATAAACAAAACTTCTGGAATTAATGTTGATATAATATTTAATAATGGGTAAATTGATATGGTTATCGAGCAGATATTGAGACTGTTTGTGTGAATTGATTCTCAAACTTTCTGGAAGACCATGTTCGAATCATCATTTAATATTTCAAAATGTTGAACAAAACAATGTTCATCAATTGAAAGGTGAGTATCAGTGGTTTAATTCATTTTACTATTGATAAAATTGTGTCGGTGTTCAGATATTTGTCCTGTAAATTTTCTGCCAGTTTGACCTATGTAAAAACTTGAAAGAGAACCACAAGTGAAATCATACACTCAAAATTATTCAAATTTATAGGTATAATCTTCATTGTTCTTAATAATCCTACCTGAGTTATCACAGTTGTATCAATCAAACGACCAAAATATATCATGAATTATTTTGAATAATTTGAATTTAATTCTGTCGATCCCGCGCGTAACTTTTCCATTCGTACCTAATTTGTTATTTACATCTCTTGGTTTTATTACTTTTTAGAATTATTCTGCAGTTTAGCTGCACTTCATCGAAGAAACTCTCAATTTACGTTCGAACGCGAGTGATCATTATGTTTCAGACAATGCAACAACTTCTATTTCAATGCACATCCGGTAGTAGCGGAATCCTCATTCCAAACACGTTTCATTAAAAACTACCACCATTGCAATTGGAATTTCAATGAAATTTCGTTCCGGAATTCCAATTAGAAATCTCAATGTGCAGGATTGAGTAATGGCTTTTTTTCGCTCACATTTAGGAGAGAGGACGAATAACTTCAGTGAGAAATATTCTGTGACATGGAAGGAATGTGGGTAAGTTCCTGGGTTTGCTTAGTGCCGAAACATTTATGAAAATCCTGGATACATATCTAAAAGCCTTGATGGCAAAAGAACGGTCAGATAAGGCGGTCACTTTCACCAGTAACTCCTGCTTTAAGTGCTAGTCTATCCATAGTTTCATTACGTACAATGCAGAGTACTGAACACATAATTGGTCATCGAGGAAAAGTAATGCTCTTAACTATGAGTTATCTGTTGAAGAAGAACTCAAAGTGGCATGAAAAAGGGGAGGTGCAATACTGCCAAGTGTGGATCCGGCCCGACAATATCAACATCGAATTTAATTCATAACCAATCGGCATGTGAAATTCTCAAAATTCGTTCCCTTATTCCCAAAGAAGATTCAACATGTATTACAACAACGGATCTGTCCTATATAAGGAAGAATATGCATAATGTGAGAAAGAAATTATATAACCAGTATTTAAAATTTAGATTTTTTACTTTTTTATTAACAATCAAAGGTATAAAAAAATCAAAAACGTATATAAAACAATTTTTTTTCTATTATCTCTATCAGTTTGTTTTCTCATTGCTAAAAGCAATATAAAAATGAATTTTTGGAATTTTTAACTCTTAATATTTAAAAATTTTTTTTTTGGGAATCCAGTCGTTGATAAAAATAATGATTTTTAAGAAAAAAAGTATTTTTTAAATAAAAAAATTTATTGCTAAAAAACGCACTTGCTAACTAACAATTTTTTTCAAATCATTATTCGTCACGTTCTCTCAGATTATGAAAAAAAATATATTTTTATTTATTTTTCATTGTTTATCAAACAAATAATTTTTATAAACAAATGAATTTTTGCGCTATATTTTTTTAAATACTTAAAAAATACTGAAAACAACCATGTGTTGTTATTTATGGAATTTTTTTTCTATTTTTATATAATTTCGAAAAATTTTGTGCACTTTGACTTGTCGCTTCCTATCTGTTTTTCGTCACAAATTGAACGAGGAATGAAAAAATGATTTTTTATTAGAGATATCCCAGTGGCGTACCATTTTTTTCTTCAAAAAAATTGTATGCGCGCCAATAATTAACATAAAATTCCTATTTGCATGTCAAAAAATGCGCAATAACTACTTCCTGAAACTAACGGAATTTCATCTGCATATTTCGACCGGTTTCAGAGCAATGAATAAATAGTCAGTTTTTAATAAAAACTTAAACAACCCGTATCTCGGAAAACGAAGCATTTGCGAACAAAAGTTATATATCAAACTGTAATTTTTTTCATGCAGGATCACCCCCTGAAGTTTGTCGCACTTATTCACTGATATCCTGTATATTGTTTTGGACTGTTGTTTCTAGAACCACAAGATATTGGTGATGTGTATATTTTTGCATTATCTGCTATACAACCAGAAAATGATTGAGTTAAGTCGTTCCATTCACATATCAGCAAAACTTCAAATTATCCACATGCTTCTGTATTAGTTTTTATTGATTTCCGAATTGATTTTCAGAATGGAATATACCTAAAGTTCCATAGTATTCACAAGTCATTGTACCTAATTCGAACACTAGGAAAGGGCAAGAATACCTTGTTCCTCTGATCGGATCAACGATGATTTTTCTATTAGCACGCAAAATTCGAATATTCAGGGTTGACGTAAAAAAACGATCCATTCTGCTTATAACCCTCCTTTTTAATTTTTCAATGTTGTGAAAGTTTCATCAGAAAATTATTCCTCACTTCATTTCCGTCAAATTAATGGGGGTTATTTTATGAAAAATGAATCGCTAGTTGCACCATAATAATGCCGCATCAGAATATATTACAGCAGCCAGTTTTCCCCAATTAAGTGAATTGAGACTGCCATGAAATAAATCACTATAATTTCCATACAATGAAAACACTGTGAAATGGTCTATACACAATAACTATCGAAGGTTTAAACGGAATTCAGAATAGTCATTTTACGACTGGTTTCGCGTTTTTAATTACATCCCAATTATTCTCCAAGGTAACATAATTTCCGACTGCTCTACAACTACCGGATACTGAATGTGTCATTTGTGATAATTACCGAGAGAAGAAAACGATTCCTATGCAGTCATATTGGGAGAACATTGAGGTAATTGTTATAGTATTCATGTACGTCGATAACTAAAATGATTTTTTTCAAGAGGAGAGGAAATCTTGCGTACGACGACCTCGGTTTGGCCAGTAGCCTCAAATTTTTATCGACAATCCTCTGGAATCGCTTCCGCATTACTCCAGTGAGGGTGCTGTCATATATTAATCTGCATCATTCCATGTAACTGGCTACGACAGATCGTCCTTCTCTTTGTTCCCTTTGTTCTCCTTTCCTTCCTTGCCTGCGATCAGGGAAGTCATCATTCTGTCCCAAATGACACGCCCATATATGTCTGGTATTCTTGATAGATCTCAACCCATTTTTCACAAGTGAGCAATGTTCTCCGCGGTACGAACAGTCTTCAGATTCCGAGAGGTAATTTCTGAAGCAGCCGAGCAAATATATTGCCCGGTTGTGAGGTTCCCCCATAAGGTCTATTGATGCTGATGCGCCCCTCTGTATTTGGTATCAGCCTGTGTGTCCATTTCCTATGTGTCCAATTAATTTTCCTTCGTGTCATCAAATCCGATCTCGCTCCTCGCACTTCCTGTACAACTCTATTGACATGTTAGTTTTGTATCCATCCGTATTCCAAGGTACTTGATTGCTTCCTCTGGTTTTACTGTGGGCCTATTTTCCTCCAAGTCGTGAACAGGAAAGCTTCTGGAGTCCTTCACCATCCAGCCAGTTAGATACACGTTGCAGTATTTCCTGGGCACATCGGAGTTCCTTTGCCTTTGACTAGATTGGATTGTAGATTGTAGGCGGGTCGATATGGCTCTTAAGCATCTGAGTAAGGTCGTTTGTACATTACCCTTCATATATTCAAGACCCGGGATTCCGAAACTTCTTGCGAAGCCTATCAATTTTCCGGGAGCTATGTTCCTGATGTCTGAGGTCGTTAGTAAAACCCCTTCGAGGAACTTCAGCCTTTTGCAAAACAGCGCTTGGAAGTCGCAAAGCAGGTGTTCTGGAGTTTCAGCGAAATTCTCGCAGTAACGGCACAGTTCACTGCCTGATCTATCCACTTTTTTGAGGTGATACCTCACAGGACAATGTCCGGTGAGCAGTCCCGTTATCAGTTTCAAGTCTTTTTTGTCCAACTCGAGAAGCTATTCAGCTTTCTTTGGCGAAGGCTCAGACACCTTTTTGTTTGTCTTTGCCCTGGAACCTTATTTCAGTGGGTTTCAATTTGGTCAGCTTCCTAGCGCCGAAACCCTTCGTTGATGTGGGCTTTGGAAAGACCACCGAAGAGTTCTGGGCCAGAAAATTGAGTGTTTGCTCCTTACTTGGCAAGGCTGTCCACCTCTTCATTGCATTTTATTCCCTTGTTACCTGGCATCCACATCAGAGTAACCTGATTGTTCGTTGCCAGTTGTCTTAGGAAGAGTTTACAGTTCCAAGTCTGTCTAGACTCACTAGTGTGTGACTTTAGAGCTTTTAGTGCGACTTGGCTGTCTGATAGGATATTGATCATTACCCCCTGAAGCCTCTTCCAAGGCATTCTTGGCCGCAAATTTTTATAGAATGGGTTTCTACTTGAAAAATTGTTGGGGCTTTTTCTAGAGATTATGAGAGTCTGAAACTAGGACGAGTTACTACCACTCCAGCCCTTTCGTTCATCTTGGAACCAGCAGTATACCATGCTGATGCATTCCTTTCTAGTTGACGCTCGTTCGTTGTGAATATATGGTGGTTGTTTATAACCAATTCGTAATTCACTTCAAAGTTGTGCCTAGCTGGCATAATATCTGATGGCTGGATCCTAGGGGAATAATTTTCAGATCCTTCAAATGTCTAATCAGATTTCCAGCCTTCAAGTTTGATGCCTGGTGCAGTCTGGAGGCACATTTTGCTGCTCCATGGTTGCTTTTGGCTACCACTATCACAACAGTTTCGTTAACAAATACTTCATTTCCTGAGACTATTCCAATCATGGAAATCATCAGTTATAAGAATAAGAAATACAGTACACTTAAAATAAGTTATATTAGAAGAAGTAATAAAAAGTCACAATAATCTATAAAAATCACAAATAATTATTGAACTATTCATAGTATCATGTTCCTAGTTCCGCTTGAAAATATTCATCTAGAGAATGAAATGTCGTTTCAAGAAGCAATTTTTTTACATTTGTTTTCGAATGTTCCCAAGCTGGTTATTTTTTTATTGATATTGGGAGCTTATTTTATGAGCTAATCGACGTGATATGAGGCACGTTAGATACGGCTGCCAGTTTATGACTTGGAACTATAACATTATAGTTTTATCTAAGAGTGTAGCCCGCGGTAATTCGCGTAATATCTCTGTTTAGAAACTTATCGAAGTGCGTTTCAATGTAAGTGACGCAATTGAAAATATACATAGATGCAACAGTTGAAATTTCTAATTTGGCAAACAACTCTCTACAAGAACAACTTATGAAGCACATGGTTTTCAATATACAATTCATTTATTCCACT
This sequence comes from Gonioctena quinquepunctata, assembly GCA_018342105.1. Classification (NCBI taxonomy): domain Eukaryota; kingdom Metazoa; phylum Arthropoda; class Insecta; order Coleoptera; family Chrysomelidae; genus Gonioctena; species Gonioctena quinquepunctata. The sequence goes on from JAFIRS010000299.1 coordinate 846,309, forward strand.
GGAGTTACCGTAACACACTGAGCAATAGTTGATAGTATAATGGATATACGCATAATTCTTATTCATTATAATGTTGATAAGCTCATAATTCCGAAGATTCCAGATTACAAAGCAGTGCTTGGATAATTTATTTGGAATATTGTCAATATGATCAAAGCAAGTTACTTGAGAGTCAATATTTAATCCTAAGAATTAAGCAGATTCTTTCTGTTCAAATTTGCTTTAATCAGTGGAAAATAGTCCACATCTCCAAGAGAAAAGGTAATAGTGTTTGTTTTGATAGTGTTTGATATCAGACCATTTCTAGAGCAAAAGTGTTGCATGTTAACTACAGCAGCATTAGCCTCCTGAGCCAGTCCTTCACATTGAGCACAGCTAAGTAAGAAGGACGTGTCGTCAGCAATTGGTGCAGTACAATTTTGGAGATTCACATATGAAATATCGTTAAATGATACTATATCTCCTACAGAATGACCTAAGACTTGATTATTATGACTTTGTAGATTTTAGAGAATGAGGACAATAATGCAATACATCTATAATTGGAGATCAAGTGCTTGTTATTTTTGTTATGAAACGATGGAAATACACCTTCAACAGAAGATAGATTCACGAAATGAGTGAGTGGTACGATAATATTCGATGCCATGTTCACTGCGCCACTGGAAGCTCAGCTTCCTCCAGTGGATAGAGGAAGAGTGAGTTCAGTTTGATATCACCATATTCATTAATATATTCATCACTAACCGGTTTTGTTTCATTAACCAAAGATCTTACAGATTCAATGAAAAAATAACTGAAAGCTTCAGAAATATCAGAACCTTTATAATTTGAACATTTTTCTGAGTCTCAAAATGCTTCGGTAAACATTTTGGAACATTATTCGATGGCGTATTTTGTTCAATTATATCCCTGCATCGATAAATTTGTTGCTGGAGTATATTTTTTTTGCCTAGCCAATTTTCTTTTCATGGTTTCTCAAAATTGACTTGTTTTGTATTGTTGATTGATGACATCATCAGACTGCATATTATAAATATCACGAAGAAATATCCCTTCCTCAATGATTTCGTTCGTTATCCAAAGTTTCTTACTGTTAATTTATTTGCTACGTATTTTTTAAGATTGCAGAGGAAAATATTCATCAAATAATTCAAGTCATCATTCCCAAGGAAAATTCCCAAGAATGCTTACCAAGAAGGTTGTTGAAATAATGAATATTTTGATCACTGAATGTGCAACAAGGATGGTTACTCATGATTTCATTTAGTGGCAGCGATATATAGTACGTATTTGCTGTATGGGGTCGGCTTTAGAATAGCCCCATGGTAAATCCTGCCTGTCGTAAGAGGCGACTAAAAGGATAACCGTAGGTGGAAGATGGTCTCATCGCCCGGTGAAATACCACCATATCGACTTTGTGTGCTGTGAAATGGATCATTCCATGTTTCAGTGTCCGGTCGATACTTTCCGGTCTCCCTCTTTCCTTTTCCCCAATTCCTCCTTTATTTTCAGGTGCATCCTAATAGTAATAATGATGAAGTCTCCTAGAGTAAAACACTCCGGAAGCAAAATACCTCTACATTCGGATTTCCGGGCGAGAGGTACTCGAGGGGACTCAACATTAAAGATTAATTTTTGCAACATCCGCGGACTCAACAAGAACATCAATGACGTCCACCATCACCTACAGAAGAAAAAACCGGATATTCTGGATCTAACAGAAACACAAGTAAACTCGTCCACCAACAAGGTCCATATGCTTTGTCCTGGTTACGAACTCCATTCTCGATTCAGGTTCGAAGGTGGAGTCTGCCAGCTATGCTAAGGCTAACCTTTCATGCCAGCGTGAAGAGAGTTTGGAACCGAAAGACTTTGATGTGATGTAGTTCAAGCTATCTGATACCAAACTGACTAGGTTCCTCTGCTGCCTTTACCTATCACCTAATGAACCTTCATATAACGACCTCTTTGAGTTTTTATCACTCAAACTGGACCACATTCAGGAGAACCATCCAACAGCTGAAACCATAATCATGGGAGACTTTAATGTACATAACGCTGCCTGGCTCAAATTCTCTAACAAAACAGATGATGCGGGTCGTCAAGCCGAGGCCTTCGCCATCACTCATGGTCTAGAAGAACTGGTCGAGCTACCAACCCGCATCCCTGATGTCAACAACCAGTCTGCCAATACACTAGATCTTTTCCTCACCACCAATCCTGACCCGTATAGAATAGAAGTTTGTGCCCCACTTGGAAACTCTGATCACACCCTCATCTCCACAATATGCTCTTTCCATTTACCATCGAGCTGCACAATACCACCCCGTCTCATGTGGCATTACAATTCGGCCGACTGGGAAGGTCTTCGTATGTTTTTCTCAGCGTTTCCATGGAAGAGAGTTTGTTTCTCTTCAGTAGATCCAACACGATGTGCTGAGACAATTTCTGAAATCATCATGTTGGGGATGCAAACTTACATACCGAATACCGAAAGAAGAACATCATCCGAAAAGACCTGGTTTAACAGAAACTGCTCTAGAGCTTTGGCTTCCAAACAGGCAGCATACCATCGATGGCTAAAAAATCAGGGCCCTGAGACCAGAGCAGCATATGTCGAGGCTAGAGGCATATGCAAAGAGACAATAGAATGCTCAAAAGATGCCCACAATGCCAAAATAAGATCAAAACTTGCTGAATGTCCTAACGGATCCCGTTCATTTTGGTCTTTCGCCAAAGCTGTGGGAAGAAACTTCACTTCCAGCTCATTACCTCCTCTAATCAAAGGAGATGGAACACTAGCAACGACTGCCCAGGAAAAAGCCAATATCTTTGCGCACCTATTTGCTGGAAATTCCACTCTGGATTCATCGGGAAAACAACCCCCGAACATTACACCTATTGACAGTCACATGCCCGAGATCACCTTTCGCCAACGTACTATCAGAAAGATTTTGCTGGGTCTCAACACCAACAAAGCCTGTGGATCTGACGAAATCCCGCCGATTGTTCTCAAGAAATGTGCCCCCGAACTAACACCTGTTCTTTGCGAGTTGTTCAAACACTCTTACAATTTGGGGGTATTTCCGTCCAATTGGAAAATTGCAAGAGTACAGCCAGTCCCTAGAAAAGGCAAAAAGGCCCTACCTAGCAACTACAGACCTATCGCACTGCTATCTATTATTTCAAAGGTCATGGAAAAAGCTATCAACATCGAGCTCATGAAATATCTGGAAGACTCAGGAATTGTCAACGATAGGCAATATGGCTTCCGCCATCAGAGATCAACTGGTGACCTGCTCGCTTACGTCTCACATATATGGCAGCTATCTATTGAAAAGTATGGAGAAACTTTAGCTGTGGCATTAGATATCTCCAAGGCGTTCGATCGAGTTTGGCACCAGGGACTCCTCGCCAACCTTCCGTCTTATGGCTTGCCCCCTCAGCTGTGTTCTCTGCTTGCTAGTTTTCTCTCAAACAGGTTTCTCCATGTGGTGGTCGATGGAGTTTCATCTGACACTCTACTCATAAATGCTGGTGCAAGGATCTATTCTCGCACCAACACTATTTCTACTTCACATCAACGACCTGTTGAAAGCAACTTCATGTCCAGTACACAGCTTTGCCGATGATAGTACCCTCCATACCGCTTCCTCTTCCAGGGCTCCTATATCAGCCCGTGAAACCAGAAATGAACGATGAAGAAATGTTAATAATATAAATATGGACTTAGCAACAATTCTCGAGTGGGGATCTAATAACTTGGTAGAATTCAATGCAAACAAAACACAAGCATGTCTTTTCTCTAGAAAAGCCGATCTCACTGTGCCTAACATAACTTTATCAGGAGTAATCATACCACTGAAGTCATCCATATCGATGCTTGGTATTACTATCAGCAATAACCTTTCCTGGGAAAATCACGTGAGGTCCATTGCCAAAAGTGCATCCCAAAAACTTGGTTTTTTGTTTCGTGCCAAGAGCTATTTCACCCCCACTCAGCTGCTTATGATCTATAAGGCACAGATCCGACCTGTCCTGGAATACTGTTCCCATATTTGGAGCGCGACACCTAAACATATCCTGAGGCTATTGGATTCTGTCCAAAAAAGGGCAATTCGTCTCGTCGGTGATGCCTCGCTCACTTGTCTGGAACACCGTAGAAAAGTTGGCGATTTGTCTCTATTTTATAGATATTTTCATGGGCGATGCTCTTCTGAAATATCAACAATCGTTCCTGCTTTGGCAGTCTCTTCGAGACTAACCCGTCAAGTTCAGTCATCACACCCCTTCGTGGTCACTTTGGAGACCTGCAGAACATCACTTTCCAAAGACTCGTTCATCCAACGAACAGCGAGGCTTTGGAACTCATTGCCTAGGGAGGTGTTTCCCGAGGCAACAACCTCCAGAAATTTAAAAGAACACCAACCCTACCTTCTTTCCCTTGGTTCCCACGATGTTCTCTGAACATTACAGGATATCCCTTTTCGTGGGAACCAGAACAAAAAAAAAATGTGATCCAAAAAAATCAGGAAGTATGATAGTCGCAGGAATTTGATTGCATAAAGAACCATAAATATTATCAACGGTGGATTTACTATTTCCTTGTAATCTGGTGTAGTCAAGAACGCATTGTTCAATCCATGAGATCCCAGTAAATCACAAAAAAATCTTGCATTTCTGTCAGCATTCTTGTGGAAATTGAAATTGGAATTGCCAAAAATGAATTCGACATATTTACTACTTTTTGCAAGAAACAATTCTAAAAATGATCCAATTCTCTACTAGAATATTTTACAGTCGGAAGAGGATAGCGAAGCATTTCAGGCTAACTCTTGTTGGGTGTTTCAGCCTCAGCAGCCATTATTGAGCCCAGCGTTGGGTTCAGGACCGATCCCATTGTTAACTTTTTTCTCCTTTTCCCTTCTCCTTCCTACCTCTTGTTTCCCCAGCTCAACGAAGATGCTCTAGCAACTAGTGCAATCGGAGGCATTTCTGATGTCCAGTGTGATGATTGTACAGAGTTTACGGTGTGTCGAAGAATATTCTTGTTTTACGTTTTGCGTTTTTCAACACTTCCATTAAGGCATCTACTGCCTAATGATTCTTTTCTGTCCGTCCAGCAGGCAAATTGATTTGTATGTGGACGGATATTCTACGAGCTTATCAGCTTTCCTCAGAAGCAGTAGTCTCGCTTACTTGGATTCTATGGAAAATTCTCCGCGACTAACCATAACTTTGTATACAGCCAATACATACTCAGGGTTGGAGAATAACTGCCTGACTGATTCACTGAATCAACCTATAGAAAAACTATTGAAGCTGGAAACTTTGATGGTATATTCTCACTATGAATACAAATGAGAATAAATGATAGAACCCCTATTGGAGAAGTTGTGAGATATTTATGGATGATGGGACCAAACGAAAATGGCTGCTCTTGGGAAACCCATCCGTGGAAATTGTTCTGAATAATGAGAACCAGACTTTCGGGAGAAAACCTTCAGAAACGCGAAGGGAGTTTAGGGAACAGTTACCTGGAAAACTCATGAACTGATGAAGATACAGACTATTTTTGATGGATAGCTATTAAAAGGAGAAGAGGACCTATAATGATTATGTTCACAATCAGGAGAGAATATGACTAAAAATAAATAAATGACAGTAATATTTGACGATCATGTAGGCAATCACTTTCACGACTACGGAATAGCTGGTCATCGATATCAAATATAATTCGAATACCCCAAGAGCTCCTGGTTTTGATTAATTAAGCAATCTTGAGAAAATAGTTATGAATGATGAACGGTAATGCTTACTCACCTCATCAACGCGATTGTTTGCAAAAACATGTTACTGCTAGATAATAGATCAAAGTATTGCTACCCAATACAGGGAAATCAGTAGTAAAATACATAGAATTATTGATGTCTTGAAATCTCAATTGTGGCAGAAGAAATTGAAAGAATTGCTGAAATATATGAGGACAAACCCTATTTCTACACCAATATAAATGCTCTTAAGCTCCTGGACATCCGATACCTTGTGTGAAGCTATATAGCACCAAACCATCTATGTGGAAGCAAAGCTAGTGCATAGTTTATAGTGGAGAAACTCCAAAATGAGTGGAGGTCATTGATATATTTGGTTTTTAGATTCAATCGAAATCAATGAATGCTTGATCATTCTGACCAGATTCAATAACGAGCGTGCAACCAATATAAATTTAAAAAATGTCGAAAAACCCCTGGTTTTCATTTTATAAATGGAGCAATTCTGCAAAAACTACCGAAAGAGTGAAGTAATTCTAGATATGGATTTAGGAAGGAACACGCAATTAAAGTCGATACGTAGGTTTAGTCACTTAAGAGGGGAAGACAATGAACTCAACAAGTGAATACCGTGCAGGTAAAATGGAAGTAAGCAAACTACGCGGAACTAGAATAATGAACAAAGATATGCGGAAATATACTTCAAAATGTACAAATGGTTCCTGATTATTTTAAACACTCTGGTATTCGTAAAAAAATCATAATATATACTAGATGGATGATTTTCTGAGTTCTAAAAAATCCAAATAGGCGGGAATAATGGTAACAGAACCCAACTTACATATAATAATAATATAATAATAATAATAACTTTATTCAGAGAGAATGGGTTTACAATAAAATCTGTAGATAGATGTGAATAAAGTTGGTTAGTGATAAGTGCTGTAGCACTTGTTTCGCAGAAAATACAATGGAATTTAATAGAATTTATGAACGTGTAGGTCGTAGGAACAATACATTTGAGAGTACAGTAATCTCAATGCAATATAATTGAGTTACATAACATGGAAAATCAATATAAATAAAAAAATATAAACAGAATACATCCAATTAGACTAACGAAAAATTTTTTTTTTAAGTTCATTTAGCTTAAGTACAATATAAATCTGTCACAGTTTATTCGAGAAAGATGAATACAAAAATATTAAAATATCAAAATATTAAAAGCTCAGTGTACAATTCATAAAATATCAACTTAAAACTAGACAATTTAGATTAACATACACATTTTCAAACATTTTTCATTTCCACCAAATCACCAATTTTTTTTCGTTGTTGACTGTATATGAATGACTTCAATTCTTTCTTATATGATACCAGATAGTTGTTTTTTTGTATATGGGTTGGGACAGTGTTATACAATTTTGGAGACATATAGTTATAGGACCGTTGGCCGATAGATTTGTGTTTGTTTGGAACTATGTGCTGTTTTTTTTGCCTTGTATGTTAAAGATGACTCGGTAGGTTGAAGTTATGTTTAGTTTTATGGTATCTGATATTAATGTTGTAATAAAAAAGTTGGCGAATATCAAATACTTGAGCTGCGGAAAATAGTGCACCAGATGGATATTTAGATTCTTTAGACATGATCAGCTTGAGGAATCTTTTTTGTAGAAGTTCTAGGGGATAAATATGGGTCTTCAAGGCTCCTCCCCCGCCAATTATACCATATCGTAGATGACTTTCGACTAATGCGTGGTATAATACTTTGAGTTGTTGAAAATTTAATATATCTTTAAGGTATTTGAATTTATAAATGATCATTCTTAGCTTTTTGCATACATAATTAATATGAGCATCCCATTTTAGATGAGTATCTATTATTATTCCCAAATACTTAACTTCAGTTTCTGGTAAGATTGTATGTTGTTGCCCCCTTATGTCAAACGTGCGGCTCTGAAATGATGGTGAATCCGACCGATTGCAGCTGAAGGGTAGGTAATATGTAATATGTAATATACCTCACAATTACTGGTCAGAAGCACAACGGTACGAATTCATTACGGATTACTTGGGAACAAATGATATTCATTACAGCACTAATCTTGAACTTAAACAAGGGTAAAGAGAGAGATTCTCGGTAGTTTTCAATTTTATATCTTTAAGGGAGTATTAAAACTCCAAACAAGAAAGCTTACAAGAAACATTCAGTTAGTGTTCTACTTCTTTTGTGAATTTAGTTGAAACGGTACAAAAAGTTATTTTCGTATTTTTGCCTTTCAATTCGATCAGAACAAAAAAATATATACCAGTTTTTTGTACCGAAGCACGAACACCAATTCAAGCACTTTCGCTTGTGGTATCAGAGAGTGTCTGTTAATTCCCAATAATTTTGATGACCACAAAATTATATAAAACTACTTGCCTATTTGCCAGTCCTCGATCGTGGCAAATGATGATTATAACACGATTTCTAAGAAAATATTTTTTTATACCGTCCTTACGTTACTAAAAATAGAACAATTATTCAGGGGTATAACAAAGTTAGTCACCCAGACTAAGTTAAACGGTAGACTACACGAACAATACCCTGAAGGAGTAGTTCCGGTTGGTATTTTCGTTTTAACTACTAAAATGATTCGTTACAATAAGAATATCATAATTCAATTTATACTTAATTAGTCCATTATTTTTACAAGTTTTTATTAAGTTTCGCTTGTTAGTTCGTTCGTTCGTTCGTTCGTTCGTTCGTTCGTTCGTTCGTTCGTTCGTTCGTTCGTTCGTTCGTTCGTTCGTTCGTTCGTTCGTTCGTTCGTTCGTTCGTTCCCTTCGTTCGTTCGTTCGTTCGTTCGTTCGTTCGTTCGTTCGTTCGTTCGTTCGTTCGTTCGTTCGTTCGTTCGTTCGTTCGTTCGTTCGTTCGTCCGTCCGTCCGTCCGTCCGTCCGTCCGTTCGTTCTTTCGTTCGTTCGTTAAGGTCCAATCTCGCAAGAGAATTTTGACCGACTTCCGATTGATTTGAAGTTTGGCAGATGCTCAAAATTCCGTGACAATGCATTATGCTCCAAGATAGCGGTGAAGATTTGTAATTATGGTCCGATTTGATTCAAAATTGATATGTGGGAGTTTTCGGGGTGGAGATTATGAATTTTTTGTCAAAATTCATAGATTCAAGATGGCGGCACCAAGATGGCGGACGGGTTTTGTGATTATGGTCCGATTCGATTCAAAATTGGTATGTGGGGGCTTTCAGGGTCAGAAATTATGAAATTTCTGTCGAAATTAATAAATTCGAAATGGCGGCCCGAAGATGGGGGACGAGTTTTGTGAATATGGTCCTATTTGATTCAAAATTGGTACGTAGGGGTTTTCGGGATCGGAGGTTATGAAATTTCTGTCAGAATTCATAATCAAGAATGCGGCCCAAGATGGAGGACGAGTTTTGTGATTATGGTCCAATTCGATTCAAAATTGGTGATACCAACTTTACTATAGTTTTTCACAATTTTAATGTGTTTCACTACTCTTGACTTAACTTGATTGTCCTTCTTCATTTAACCTGATCCACAATATTCGAACAATACAAATTTTGTGTAACATCATGGAAGCTAACCTCAACATAGATGTAAGTTTCAATATGAACTATAATTACAGAATGAAATAACTCACCTTTATTGTTTTTCGATTGTAGTCTCCCTGATAATCTGATTGAATAGTCCCGAAAGCTTGGGATAATCTAAAAAGTTTCATTCGAGTTTTATATATATATATATATATATATATATATATATATATATATATATATATATATATATATATATATATATATATATATATATATATATATATAAATATATAAATATATATATATATATATATATATATATATATATATATATATATATATATATATATATATATATATATATATATATAAAAGAAGGAATTCAATGGACATAGCCCTCGGAGGAAAGTGTTAACCGTAGACACGTATTTCGGGCTCTCGGCTCTCATCAGTACGGTGGAGAGTGCAGGCCGAGAGCCCGAAACACGTGTCTACGGTTAACACTTTCCTCTGAGGGCTATGTCCATTGAACTCCTTCCATTTTGTTTTTAACAGTCCCCTCGATATTACTCTCTTTCATATATATATATATATATATACAAAAACTAGGGATATTGGGGTAAGCAGCAATGAAAACGTAAACTCTTCAAAGTTTATCCAAGCTTTCGAAAATGTTTATTTCCATCATCAGGAAGAAACTTTGTTGAGGTTGGTTTCAATGATGTTGAACATCTAACATAGTGATACAAATGGGAAAATAAAACGTAGATCGAGGAATACCTGACCTGACCTGACCTGACCTGACCTGACCTGACCTGACCTGACCTGACCTGACCTGACCTGACCTGACCTGACCTGACCTGACCTGACCTGACCTGACCTGACCTGACCTGACCTGACCTGACCTGACCTGACCTGACCTGACCTGACCTGACCTGACCTGACCTGACCTGACCTGACCTGACCTGACCTGACCTGACCTGACCTGACCTGACCTGACCTGACCTGACCTCACCTGACCTGACCTGACCTGACCTGACCTGACCTGACCTGACCTGACCTGACCTGACCTGACCTGACCTGACCTGACCTGACCTGACCTGACCTGACCTGACCTGACCTGACCTGACCTGACCTGACCTGACCTGACCTGACCTGACCTGACCTGACCTGACCTGACCTGACCTGACCTGACCTGACCTGACCTGACCTGACCTGACCTGACCTGACCTAACCTGACCTGACACATGACCTGACCTGACCTGACCTGACCTGACCTGACCTGACCTGACCTGACCTGACCTGACCTGACCTGACCTGACCTGACCTGACCTGACCTGACCTGACCTGACCTGACCTGACCTGACCTGACCTGACCTGACCTGACCTAACCTGACCTGACCTAACCTAACCTAACCTAACCTAACCTAACCTAACCTGGCCTGACCTAACTAACCTACCTAACCTAGCCTAACCTAACCTAACCTAACCTAACCAACTAGCCTACCTAACCTAACTAACCTAACCTAACCTAACCTAACCTAACCTAACCTAAAAGCCTAACCTTTGTTGAGGTTGGTTCCAATGATGTTAAACATATTCATCTAATATAGTGATACAAATGGAAAAAAAACGTAGATCGAGGAATAAAGCGAAGTTCAAAGTTATTACAACCACATTAGCTCTGTTTAAAATTATATAAATATAACTGTGGCAAGTGTCACACCACATAGAGTGCATTTTAAACAGCGCTAATGTGGTTGTAGTAACTTTGAACTTCATTTTATTGCTCGATCTACTTTTTTTTCCTTCCGTATCACTATGTTATAACCGTATCACTATGTTATATTAATATGTTTAACATCATTGAAACCAACCTCTACAAAGTTTCTCCCTGATGATGGGAAATAAACATTTCCGAAAGTTTGGATAAACCTCAAAGAGTTTACTTTTTCATTGCTGCTCACCAACTTACTTGCTTACTTACCAACCATTCATTGTCCAATGAAATTAATTGGTATCTACTTTCATGAATACTTTGTAGAAATCGAATACTTTTAAATGTTCTTTCAACCAATCAATGCCCAATTGAAATAATTGGTTACCTACTTTCATGAACCCTTTTTGTAACCAAATAATTCAACGAAAAATAATCAAATCATTGTCAGCGATGACTTAAATTTATTTTATACGTTTTAGTACACGGCTTTAATGAAAGCTTGTCCTTAAAAAGTTTTTTTATTAGTTATTTTTTTCTTGGTTAAACTACTTTTTCCATTATATTCAGTTCAACTTCACTGCATGATCCCCTTTAATGATGTAAAAAAAACTTGATAGATTTTATTTGTGGAGAATAGTTCATGAGATTGTGTTATTATCTCCAACCCTCAACATGATTTCACAAACTACTCCGGGTACTTTCCCGGCCTCAATTTCATATGCAAGAAAGATATTCCATTCCATTATCGACTTCATTCATTATGTATGTTTAGGGACATTCTAATGAAACTTCCAGGGTCGTTAGAGAAAAAGCCGATGATGACTGAAAGCTTTGTACACAAAGAGCTCTTTGTGGAAAGTTTCTCATTGGGTTAAGGGTCGAGGTGGATACGGTTTATACATGATGAATTTCGTCAAATTCGTTTGAAGATGCGCAAAGTATATTATGAAGAGGTTGGAATGTATGCAGAAACGCTGCATTGCCCCATTTCTGTAGGAGCAGTGAAGCAGTGAAGAGCAAGCCGTTATTGAAGAAATCGAAACATGACAGTGTGTCTTTATTTATGTCGAGCGACTTTTTTCCCAGAAGATGGGTTTGAAAAAATTGTTTATTTTTATTGCAGCGGCTACGACATATATTTTTTTCCATTATATTTTTTTCCATTATAAGCAAACCATAACATAATGACTGCAGGAAAAAATCACTCGCTCTTAGCATGTACTCTGCTTGTGAAAATAATATGAATAGAGCTTGTAGATGAGATAATAGATAGGGGAATCTAGGGCAAAACGGGATATCTGTCGTAGAAGATGGTAAAAAGTCACTTCCTTCAAAAATATTTTCATTTGGTGGCCAAATTCCAGTTGTTTTGAAGGCACTCATAGCATTTTTCATTGTTGCTACGTTAACATAGGCAGCGCCAAAAAGAGTCGAGAATTGTCGAAGTGTTACGACTTTTCCGGGATTACTTCGTAGCCATACTCTTACTTCATTTTCGTAGTAGTTGCTGAGAGGTTTCATAAAGCCGACGTCCAGAGGTTGCAACTTGTGCGAACAATGCGGTGGTAAACAAAGCAGAATCACTGCATTTTCTCGGGCATAATTAATAAGGTCAAGATTTTTTGTATGACTGGCATAGACATCACAAATTAAAAGTACGGCGTTATCTTCAGAAGCCCTGGAAAATTGAACAAATTTTTCAAACCATCTGGAAAAAATATCTCCAGTCACCCAACCAGAATCACTTGTTTCAACCATAGAACCATGTGGCAACCCAATTTAAAATTCAGGGTGTTTTCTTTTTCTGGGAAAAATAACTTCCCGAAGCTGAGCAACAGATTTCAGCAGTCACGGTTTCCCCCCTGTCTGCATAAGTGAGAGCTCCTACTTGGCGTTTTCCTTTGAGTGCTAATATCCTCGAACGTCCCTTACAGTGATACCTGTCTCATCACAATTGAAAATCTTCTCTGCAGTTAGTTGATACTTATCGATAATACTTGTAAGCAAACCAAAGAACTGATTCACAGCAACCTTATTGAAGCCCATTGCTCTAGCTCCTGATGTGGCTTCTGGTTTTCTTAGGGCTATGGTAGGGTGTTTTCGAAGAAAATGTTCCATCCAGTCAGGACCGGCCATCTGAGTGTCTTTACTAAACCTGTTTGCAACACCGTTTACGACCGCCAATTGATAAACAAATTTTTTTAACTCTCTCATTGTAAAGCCGAATAATCTTGATTCCATGTCTTTTACATATTTCACAATCTCTAACTCTCGAGCTTCGGTAAACACATTTCTGGTGCTTCCTAATTGCGCTATGTTAAACTTTGACCCCACATCTCTTTTTGCTTTTGCAACATAACGTTCTAATGTGGTTTGAGGCACTTTAAATTGCTGCGCTGCTTTTTTATAGCCCATGGTACTCTCAATAATCGCCTGTACTGCTTCTTTCATTGACTCTTTAGACCAATTTTGACGAGTTGTCTTTCTTGCGTATTTTCGTACCATCTGAAACCAATAGGAAAACATAATAAATCCAAGGACGGGGTAAAACGGGACCCCGTTATGCCCCATCATCAAAACCCCATTTTCCCCAAAAATACGTGCTCAAATAAAAGAAGAAAAAAATCAATGTAAAAGTGTTTTTGAAGCCATGCGTTTGATAAGGTAGACTATATAAAGGCAATAACGATATAGCATAAACAAAACATCAATAACTTTTCGAAAAATATATACCTTAAGGAAATATATGATCCAGTTTCACAACGTACGGCGTTTATAACTCTATGCCGGACAAGGTCAAACTAACGTTCGCCCGATTCGTGCTGCGTCTATTGCAGTGAAGGGTATTGGTAGTGGGAATAATGCGTCTGAGATTTGGCGGGTTAATTCGAACGGAATTCACGAAAAATGGTGGTACCCCGTTATGCCCCAGTACTCCGTTTTGCCCTAGATTCCCCTACTGTAAAAAAAATCAACAACTGAATCGGATGGAGGCTCTGAAGATGTATATGAGCTCACTTTGTGGTATTCATTGGGGTCAACGTGGAATGTTTGATTTTGCTTCAACTAGGAGCAAACTTACAATTTTTGGATTTGAAAATACATAAATTGGGCAGCGCGAAGATAATATGATTTGACATTGGAATAATATTCGAATTCGTGTATGTTTAGTTGCCTATACCACAATTATACATGAATGGACCAAATCGGTTTTTAATGGTCGATTTAGTTGTATGTTTAGTTGCATATATCACAACTACGCATTAAAAGTTCCACCTATTTTCAAAATTTCGTACAATTTATTGCCATTCTTCAGATTTGTCGGAGAACTGCAACAAACATTTTTTCCTAGTTACAACATAATGATGATTTGAAAAAAATTGTATACCAGGTTGAAGGGATCGATCCTGTGTGTAATACAGAATATGATACTTCAACAGCGTACTTATCATAATTTGTCAAATTTTTAAACTTATTTGAAAGCTCCATAATCTAAGCGGATTTATAGTCGGAACTGTTTGGAATGACTACCCTAAAACTTCGACGATGAGCGGGATTCATTATAGAGTTGGTGGCAAGCAAAGCCAGAAATTGATATTTTCTCTGCCTTTCTCTAGACGCGAAACGGGTTCTACCCGCGTTTTATTTTATTTTTGCCGGACTTTCCCAGCAACTCATGTAGCTTAGTCCTCTCTTCTTCTCTCTCTCTGGCCAAGTACCTACCTCTTTCAGAACCATCACACATATCTCTTGACATGTTTTTTGGGTAACCTTCCACAGTCTGGAAATGAAAATATAATCAGGAAAATCTATACAAGTGTAGAAAGGGCAAACTAATTTGTTCACCCCGATAAGTTATTGCGTTCACCAAATTATATTTCCTATAGAAAAATTATTCAATTAGTCAATAACTTGTCGTTTTCTGAATTTGCATATAAAAAAAACAAAAGTCACTTCTCTATATAGTTTTTGATTGACGTTTCGGGGACTATATCTGCCCCCGTTCTCAAAATCTTCTAAATCTCCTTTAATTGTTTTAATAATTTGGATTTTTTCTTGCAGAGTCTTTTTCGCTTTTTCAACTGACGGATGTCAATTGAGATCTGCCAAAACAGTTTGAGAGTGACGAATTGCTCATTTGATATATGGGGTGTTGTTCAGATCAGTTTATTAGCATTCTACCATATCTCACTTCCTCTCTGAGTAGAGGTGACCATGTATGATCCATTTCAACAGAATTTGTTGAAAAGCAGTTGTAATTGGAAAGAAGAATACAGGCCGTTTCTTTCAATTTTCTCCTCTCTTGATGTGGTTCTTTCATCAAGATTTTTGTCCTATTCCATTCAATCGTATGATCGCCATTGGATGTGAGGATATGTTCTGCAATTTTTGATCCGGTTATCTGTCGATTTCTGATGTTTACTTTGGCGCACTTCCAATGGTCTTGACGTTTCACCTATATAACTATCACCACACGAACAAGGTATGTTGTAAACACAGTTTTTGGTACTTGTTTCTGCGTTTTTGGTTTTGTTTGTGTTAGTATAGATCTCAGTGTGTTTGTTGTTCTAAATAATGTTCTCACATCATGCCTATGTCCAATTCGTTTGATCTCTTCAGATAATCCGGGGACATAAGGTATTATGTTGGTTGTGAAATGTGTAGGTGGTGGGAGTACTCCTGTTGGTTGTGTTAATTGGTTGTTTGATGGATTTTTGTTTTCAATGTCAGTTATTGTTTTTCCCACAAACTGATCCTGATATGCATTTTCCTTGAGAACAGATTTTATGAGGTTTATTTCTTCCTGTAGATTCTGGTTGGATTTGCAAACTGTTTGGGCTCGATTATAGAGACATTTAACTACGCCTTTTTCCACACTGGCATGATGGTTTGAGTTGTAGTGTAGATATCGATTGTTATGCGTCTTCTTTCTGTGTACAGATGTTTCCATTCGGGATGATGATTTTTGGATCATGACATCTAAAAAGGGGAGTTGGTTGTTTTGTTCTGATTCTAACGTGAATTTGATCGTCGGTTCTTGACCCAAGAAATTGTTTAATTCTTCTTCACTTCGATTCCATAATTGTAACTCCTCATTCAAAGTATTATTAAGGCTTATAATTCGTTTTAGTAGGAGATTTAAGCCGGTTCTGGTCTCCC